>CABHPP010134166.1:0-41120 GCA_902168425.1 Peromyscus attwateri
CTCAGGAGGAAATGCACTCATTACTGATGGGTCAGATGAAGACCTGGTGGAGGAGCTGGTTATGGAGGCATAGGTAAGTGTTGTGGTTGAATCTGAAATGTCTCCCAGCTGCTCATGTTTTTGAACATTTATTTCCTAGCTAGTGGCACTGTTTTGGGAGGTTATAGAACCTTTAGGGGCCAGGGCCTACTTGTCAGAAGTAGGTCACTAGGGCTTGGCCTTTGAACTTTGTAGCCTGTCCCAGGTTCCTGACATTCTCTGCTTCCTGACCTGCAGTGATGTGAAGAGCCCCGACCATGTATGCTCAGGCTGCCATGGACTGAACTACTCCACCATGCCTCCCCCCACTATGATGGGCTGCCAGTCTTTGAAACAGCCTAACCTAATCTGCCCATAAGGTGTTGTGTTGGGTGTTTTGTGACAGCAATGCAGAATGAACTAATACAATAGAGTTAGAGGAACTGACCAGAGTTATTCAGCTGTCCAAAGACTAGAACCACCTCGAAGCCCAAGGAGTCAGGAGAGGAAACTGCTAGGCGTTCTAGCTGAGACAGAATGATTTTCCAGAGAGAACTAGTGCAGGACCCTAGGTGTAGGTGTTATTGGACCCATGCACTGAAGCAAGAAGCATGCAAGGGAGGTCACTCCCTCCTTCTCCCTGTTCACTGCCCTTCAGAAACTCTCCCATTGGCTGTCTCAAAGCCAGAGAACTGTAAGGCCAGCACAATGCTATCTGCCAGGCTTGATCTCCCAAGATAGGACTGATGGTGGAAGACAGATCTAAGAGGGTGGAGATTAACCAGTTGGCTGTCCCATTAGTACGTATAGTTAATAACATGTATAATTAATATGACACATAGAGCTTATGTTTCATAAAATAAAGAATAATGTTCCGGCCCTGTGGTGGTGTGGGTCATCTCTCCTTTTATCTCTCCTATTCTATAGGAGACATTCTATCCTTTCTGCTTCCCTTTTTCTTCTTTTTTTACAACCTTCTGAATTCCTTTACTTCGTTTTCATTGCCCGGGATGACGAGGAAGACACACGTATGCACTTTCTCTGTCTTGTGGTTATCTCTTGGACAGAAGTCAGTAGTTGGTGTAGTCACAGGAAACCCGCATGACTCGAGGCAGGACCCACCCTCTGGGGGTTTGTGAGTGTTTGGATGGTTAATCTTGTTTGTCACCTTGACTGGATTTAGAGTCACCACGCACTCTGGGTATGTCTGTGAGGGTTTATCCAGAGAGATTTAAGTAAGGAGGGAGGACCCATCCTGAGGGTGGCCAGTGGCTTCCATCTCACGAGCTAGATAGAGTCTGGGGTTAAATGAAGAAGGGCGGAGAAGAAAGCGAGCTGGGCAGCAGCTTTCCTCTCTCGGCCTTCTGACTGTACACACAGTGTGGCCAGCTGCCTCAAGCTCCTGCTGCCCTGCGTTGGCCGCCGTGACGGACTGTACCTCCAAAACCAGGAGCCCAAATAGCCCTGTCCTCCCTTCTGCTGCTCCGGGCAGGCATCTTACCATAACAAGGAGAAAACTGCTGTGGTAGCGTTGATCTCTGCACTCCGCGGAAAGACAGGTCTCTCAGCAAAGCAGTGTGGTCAGTGTGTTCCTGGAGGGATGTCATTTTCTCTCCAGGACAACAAGTCATGCCAGGGTACTTAACTTCCTGTTGGCACGCATGCTTGTGTGGAGCAAGTTAGTGCTATACTGTTTGGTTTCTGAGCTAGAAAGGAATCAATGCCTTTCCTATCTAGATTTCACTAAATGCGATTGAATTATGGGCCACATGCAATGGTCTGAGCATGGGGCAATATGTTTCTTGTTTAGCCAATGAGGATATGGGAGCACAAGGGTGTCTTAGACCATGAATGACCCTATGCTTCCTCACAGGCGCTAGCCCCAGACCCACATTCCCAAGGATCAGATGGCTCTTTAGAAACTCTTTGGGGCTTTTCAGATTAGGAACTTTGCTATAAACATATGATAAACAGTTTTAAATAACATTTTTAAAATCTTTGAAGGAATACATTAGATGAGTTGAATTTTCTTACTTTTTGAAAATGTGTGCTCCCTCCACCTTGTTCTTATTGCTTTCTGATTGAAGTTGAGAAAGGAAGACGGATTAAAACAATAAGGCAAAACGTTAGGTGGAGTTTTGTGGGAGAGTGAGGTGGAACACATCACACCTCTACATATGGTCCCTGGAGCCTGGGGCTGTTCACATCTGTGCTCTGACTCCCGCTGATTGAAGGCAGAGGTGGAAACAGACTCCTCTTGCCTGCCTTACTGTGTGTGAGGCTGCTCTGTTACCAGCAGGGAGACAGGGCATGCAAGCAGGCCTGGGGGAGGAGGAGGCAGAATCTTTGATGAGAAGCAATGGAGAGATGCAGGGGCTTGGGGGGGGGGGATAAAGGAGAGGTACCATTGCCACAATCCATCGTGAGCATGGGGTAAACACTACCAAGAGGTAATGAATGGCCCCTCACTTCTTCCAAGGTTCCCTAACACTGGGTAAAATCAAGTGTGGCCATTCAGAGTGTCTGCGTGACCACCGAGGAGCTGGCACGGGATCGGGCAGGCCAGACAAGCCTGCTACTTCCGGCTCCATGGGACTGGGGACATCCATCATCAGCCTTACTAAGGTCTCTCCTCTTGTCCCAGTGACCAAGTCCGACTTCTTCCCTCTTTGCTCTTTCTCCCAAGGGACTGCCTGGGAAAGCCAGAAGTGATGGCTGTGGGCCAACTGCTTTATATTCCGTCTTAAGATTTACAACCTCCTCACTTTCCACACAGGGTTGGAGGGCCGGCGTTGGGCAGTCTCTACTGGCTCCTGCCTGCGTCCCTCTGACATCATCATCCTGTGACCTCCCTTTCAGTTGTGCCCTAGGGTTTAGAGTCGGGTCATCCCTGGGAAAGACAACCCAGGAGGCCTGACCATGTCTCAGGTCACATGCACGAGTGCCATCTTTGGTTCTTCAGGAAGAAGGACCCAGGTGATTCTGGATTCCGTGGGCTCTGTGGAGATGGGGCAAGTGTTTCTGTGGAAGCTCCTCTTTGTCTTTGGTAGTGATGATGGGGAGTAAGAGCCTTTTGGCCCACAGAGATGGGTTAGAACTTGCCGGTGCTAATGGGGATCCTGAGGGCGGAGTCTGAAACCCTTCTACTTGCTGTAGGTAGATGAGTCTGAGGCTCTTTTGTCTGCTGTCTGTCTGTATGTCTCTGGCAAATCCATCTGGGGGTCACCTTGAAGTTAAGGCTTATTGCTTTCCTCCCCAGGTGGGAAGTGGAATGAGTGAATGAGAAAAGGGGCTGCTGGGGATCCAGCCCTTGCCTCCTCATCCCTGAAGACGTTCTGTTGTCTAGTTTCCTGGCCTCTCACCACTTGTGTCCTTTCTTAGTCTGGCTCACGCTTGCCTTTTCCACCTGGCTGCCCCCACAGTGCTGCGGACTTAGTGATGGGAGCTGCTACCCAGCCAGGGAGACCCCGCGGGAGAGTCCGCATGGTGCACGGAATAGAGAAAATGCACACAACTCATTACTTTGCCTAGATGCATCCTGGGCAGAGGGCTCATCTGGAAAAACCATGGAAGCACGAAGGTGCTGAGTCAGCTTTCAGTTCAGCCCATCTCACGACCGACCACAGTCTCTGTGTTGATCTAGAGATCAGGGCATCGTGGAGAGCGGGGACTTCTAGCCTAAAGCCTTTCTTATTTTATCTCCTTCACTGCCTGCCCTTTTCCTGGTGATAGGCTAGTGCACCACATCAGTACCCACTGCCCTGCGGCCATAGGACTTCAGCACCAGACCTGGATTAGTTCCCATCCATCCCTCCCGTCGTTTCTTGCTCCAGGAACATGGTAAATTTGTTTTTAGATGGCAGGATCTGATATTTTGAAGCACTTGCTTTTTCAAACAACAGGCTTGAGGCGTTCGTCCGTCTCCTCCCCCTCAATTGGTTAATTTTGTCAACAAGAGAGAGAGAGAGAGATCAAATGAGGCTGGGGAAGCAGAAGCTGAGAGCGTGTGGAATTTTGGAGCAGTTGTTCAGAGTTTGCCTGGACCAGGAGCACATTATTATATTTTATGTGATTATCTAGAAAGCTGGTGGATGCTGTGTGTTCGCTAAAGGAAGACAACTGGGAAGGGGGGAAACAAGAGCATAGATTAAGAGTGTATGCACCGTCTCCTAGTGATGGCCTCTTCCTAACAGCCGAGTGCTTGGGCCTTGCCTCTTGGCCTCTTTCAGCTCTGAGTCTTCTAGGGAAGTCTGATTTGGTGAACCTTCACCTTAGATTGCTTGTGGTTAGGATCCTATTTTGATTACATTTGCATTGTTGTGAGGTAAGTACCTCACGGAAACAACCCTGGGGAGGAAACACTCTCTTCAGAGCACGGTTTAGAAGTTTCAGTCTACAGTTGTTTGTTCCCGAGCTCCCCCTTGAACAGAACATCCCAACAGTAGGAGTGTGTGGTGAAGGACAGCCATACATACAGACTCCAAACCAGAAACTGTGACATGCTGTAGTGTATGTGGGACTTGGGATCAGGCACATCCTTGGCTTAGGAGCTGAGGCTGTTTGCTCAGCCTTCTGCAATCTTCTTTGCATACAGAATCTTTCAGGGTTTCTTGTAACATGTATAAAGGGTCTGGTACCCAGCCTGCCATGTGGGAATCCCACAGATAGCCACTGATGTTATGATCAGGAGCCAGGGTTAGGTCTAATTGGTACTGTGACATAAGTGGGCGTCCTAGGCCAGTCTTTCAGTTAGCAGTGGATGCCCACTACTGGCCTAGAATTAGCATGCAACAGGTGACTTTCTGAAGATACTAGAGATTTAAGGAACTATGCTAGCAAGCCTGCACCCATAACTGAAAAGTTAAAGCAGTCCTCGGGCTGTTCTTAAGCTTATTAAATAACACTGTGAAGTCGGTGTGCTGTGTGCAAGTAATGCTCTCAGAGCGCAGTGTTAGCCTAGACATCTTACTTGCTTCTGGCCTGTGCTGAGAGTTCTGAGGCTTGAAGGATGCCGATGGTGAATTTAGAAGAGACTGGACTGGTCATGACCCAAGGTTCCAGTGTGAGGGTGATCCTGTGAGGAAGGGAGGAGTGGTGGGAAGGAGGGGGCCAGGGGGTGGAGTGCGTCACACAGACTGCACCCCAATAAGGAGCTGTGATAGCATGCGTCAAGTGATGTCTCAAGGATGCTTGGCAAAGGTGCTTTTGCGTCAGGTTCTTTATTCAGCCACACGGACTAAAATCCCAGCCTCCCAGAAGGGAAGCAGGCGATGGGCATAAACCACTTAGTTTGCCTGAATGGCTTAGGCCGAGCGGGTCACTCTTTTCAGTTAGGGTAGTGGGAACCCTTCCAAACACCAAGCTCTCAGATGCTAGGCAAGGAGTAATAAGGTTTGGCTAGGCTGCTTAAGCTGACCTTGACCTAGCAATCTTCCCACGTTAGTCTCCGGAGTAGCTGGGATGACAGAGCAGGCAAACGTTTCAAAGGATGGCACCAGGCCTGCTGTGGTGACTCCACTGCACACTCCAGTATGCTTAGCCGAGAGTGACTCAGGTGGCTGGAGTCATTGGCTCTTCTTTCTGAGCCGTGGTTCCCATGCTCTTCGTGTTCCCCATTTTGCCACGGAGAAGAACCGTAGGATAAGCCTTTCTTTGCGTACCTTATGTACCTCTGATTCTTCGTGTCACATGGGTGCATTACCTCATTTGTTCTTTGTCCTGATGAAATGGTTCATGTAGATGCTGTCCTCTCTGAAGAAAAAAATAAGGAGACACAATTCCCCGGGCCTTTCATCCAATGACTTGCTCAAGAAACTTCTGGACCCCTTTGTTTTTGAAGCATTTCATCACTTAGGGTTCTTGGACAGGCCTTTCTCATGAGGTCACATTCTGGTCCTTCCTGTGACTTTCTATTTGTTTCACTGTTTCTAATTTCAACATCTCAAAATGTGTTCAAAATACGTGTTTGCTAGTTATCCCTGACTCTATACCCAGGAGTCATGGGTATGTTTTGGGTGCTGTCTCTGAACCCCTTTGGGACTTGGCTACCTCCCCTGAGTGGCTGAAGTTGGAAGCTTTGCAGGAGAGATGGACTTCACGTTGCCCTCCCTAGAGGAGCCTTTCATCTTGCTTTCCTGCCTTGCCCCATTCTACTTCACAGTTAATCATTTTGATTTAGGGGCCGGAGGGGTGGTTCCGTGGTCTCATTGGCCGCTCTTGTAGAGGACCCAAGTTCAAATCCCAGCACACACATGGCAGCTTACAACTGTTTGTAACTCCAGTTCCAGGAGATCTGACACTTTCTTCTCTGTGGGTACCAGGCACACATGTGGTATACATACATAGGTGCAGACAAGACACTCATACATAGAAGACATAAAAATAAGTAAGTCTTTTAAAAAATAAGTTTGATTTTAGCAAAACAACAATCAAAAGCAAGCGCCTTGCCTTTGGATGCTGTGCGAACTGCACCCTTGGGTCACACTATCTTACTTTAGTCCTTTAGAAAAGTGTAGCATGGATGTTTGATTCAGCCTTCTGTGGGATCTCCAATACTGAATCCTTCTAGGCTCTGTTTCCATTTTCTTCTTGTAATATTTAAGCAGAGGCATAAATGCCTTACATGGGGAAGACTCCCAGGGGTAGAGCAGACACTAGGCACCGTCACCTGTGACCCCTAGGGGCTCTTCTACACACAATACCCAGGCTCTCCGAGGACTTTGCTCTCTACAGCACAGGCTGAAATAATTTTTTCTTTTCCACAACTCATCTTTGAAGTCATTTTGTCAGTTGCTTTCCACAGTTAAAAAGGCTGTGTGCATTGGAGAGACCTGGGCAGTTTTTTGTTGTGGTTTAATATTTATTGACAGCTCTAGACTCAGGGTGCCTTTATTGACTAGAGGCCAGACAGTGAGAGTTGTCTTCAAAGCCGTTTTTTGCCTGTATGTCCCTTTCTGTTAGCAGGAGGCTTATCACCATTTATTGACCTGAAGAGCATAAGTTGATATGGCCAAAATGCCTCTCTTCTTTGTTTGTTACTTTGCGTTTCTCTGCTTTGGGGCCTGGCAGTGTTAAGTACCTGGCAGTTTTGCACTAGGCAAGTCCATGTCACTGGTCTCCATAACATACAATAGACTGGATATTTCCATTCCGCTAGTCTCCGTAACATACAACAGACTGAATATTGTATAAAATAACTTACTTACACAAAAGTAGGAAGTATACCATATATTTTTAAAGTTATAAAAATTGGAAGTTTGCAGCTTTTTTTTTTTTGAGCTGGGGTAGCATCTCTCTATGTAGCCCTGGCTGTCCTGTAACTCACTATGTAGACCAGGCTGGCCTCAAACTCAGAGAGATTAGCCTGCCTCTGCTTCCTGAGTGCTGGGATTAAAGACATGCACCACCACGCCATGTCTTTATTTTTAACGTTATGAAAGAGAAATTTTTATGGCATAAATCCATTAGCAATAATTCAAGCCTTATTAAAACATTAAAATGGAACAAACATAACAAAACATGAACCATAGGCTTCTAGAATTATTTGTCTTTATTAGTAATTGGCTTTTTTATGGGGTGTGTATACGTATGTATATGTGACATACATGTATACGCAGAGGTGCGTGTAACTGTGCATGCATGTGGGGGCTAGAGGCCAATGTGAGGTGGCCTCCTCTATGGCTTTCCACCTTATTATTTTTGTGAGGGCCTGCCACTGAATCTGGAGGCCACTGATCGGCTAGACTGGCTGGCTTGGGAGCCCCTATAACCCCTGTCTCCACTTCCCTGTGCTGGGATGGCAGGTGTACCATCACTGCTTTCTGTATGGGGGCTGCGGAGCTGAACTCAGTTCTTTGTACTTGCACACAGAGACTGTACTCCCGGAGCCATCTCCCTAGCCCAGGAATTTGCTCTTCTTGATACTTTGATTTCTCTTAAAATTATACAAAATGCGTTTTCCCCCCACTAATGCTTAATTTCAGGCAGACTTACAAAGCAGTTGCACTCATTGTCACTATTTTTAGCTTTTACCCCAAACCTCAAAAACTCACTTTAGAGTTTTCATCATCTAAAATTTTCTAACGATTTTATTCTTAAAAAAAAAAAACAACCTTGTATTCTTCTCTCATACATTACATTCTGACCACAGTTTCCCCCCTCCACTCCTCCCAGTCCCTCGCCCCACCTCCCCTCTCCCCCAGATCAACTGCTCTTCTATTTCCCTTAGTTAGAAATAAAGAAAGAAAGAAAGGAAGGAAGGAAGAAAGAAAGGAAAGAAAGAAAAGAAAAGCAGCCCCCCCCCAGGGATATCTGAACATGGCCTAACAAGATACAATAAGACTAGGCACAAACCCTCATATCACAGCCGGATGAGGGAACCCAGTAGGAGGACAAGGGTCCCAAGCACAGGCAGAAGAGTTAGACCCCCTCCACTCCCAGTGTTGGGAGTCCCACAAAAACACCAGGCTACACAGCCATAAATTATATTCAGAGGACCAAGTTCAGACCCATAGGATTCTTGTTTGTCTCTCCAGTCTCTGGGAACCCCTATGAGCCCTGGTTAGTTAGCTCAGTGGCCTGTGTTCTCATGGTGTCCTCGACCCCTCTGGCTCCTATAGCCCTTCCTTGCCTTCTGTGGGGTTCCCCTGTCTCCCCTCTACGGTTTGGCTGTGGGTCTCTGCATCTGCTTCCGTCGATTGCTGGATGACACTCCTCTGATGACAGTGGGGGTCAGTCACCCATCTGTGAGTACAGCAGAATTTCATTAGGAATCATTTCATTTTTTCCGGTTGTGTTTCTCAGCCGTTTGAGATTCCTCTGTTTGATTTTATTCTCTAGCTTCTGAAGGCTTGTCAATGGACCTTCCTTCCTTCCTTCCTTCTTTCCTTCCTTCCTTCCTTCCTTCCTTCCTTCCTTCCTTCCTTTTCTCTTTTCTTTCTTATGCTTCCCTTTCAGTTTTGGGTCATTTTGCTTTAGAGACCTTGTACACCACAGCAGAAGACAAGTGACTCCATTTGAAAGGTGTCTGTTTGAATAAGGTCTTTATAAGGCAGGTTCTAAGAAATGTATCTATGATAGCGAAATCTTGACTTGTGGGGAAAAATTGAAATTTATTAGTAGAAAGTAGGATTTAGGAAACAGATACACTGGACAGTCATTGTATACCAAGTGCTATGGTCAGGTATATCAATGGATAACTCATGTCCTAATTTTGAGAGAAGCACAGCACTTAGAGTATAATATTGGGGCTCTCTTCCTGTGGGAATGGACCCTGTGTTGTCGTCTGTAGTCAGGCATGGCGATGCTCCACTCCATTCCCCTGGTGTCTGAGACAGTAGAGAAGAGAAAATGCTGCTTAGAATTCATGTGAGAGTTCTGCACTGAAGCCACCTTGAAAGCGGTTAAAATGGCGCTTGGCCAGAGCTTAGTTTGATTAAGCTGTGGGGTGGCTATCTTTGTTTGGTCTCTCTTTGGCATGAAGAGGAGCCGTAGTCCCGCTGACCCTTGTCCTTGGGTGGTGTCCATGCTGGCACCACCATTATGGACTGTGAGGTGGACAGCACAGCACCAGTGACATGAAGGAGGGGGGCACAACTGGCTTGCAAGGTGGACATTTTCTTTGAGATTCCCAGACATCACCATCTAGTGTGGTGGATGGTTTTTTTGTAGACTGGAAATGTTCCCAAGGCCTTTCCTTTCCCCGACTTGCTTTAGCTATTAAAATCATTGCTTTTGCAATGTCCAAAGTAATAAAAAAGAGAAAAAAATTGTTCCCAGTCTTTCCAATGTAAAAGTCATAAACCATGCTTGACAACCACAGAGAATTATATCACTAATTTATTTTTATTGTCAGCATAACTTTTAATTGCCTTACTTATCCCAGGGCCTGACTGTTGTTTGCTAGGATGAAGTTAATAATGTTTTGAAAAGTTGGTTCAGGGGTGAACAAATGATGTAGTCATAATAGCAGATATAGGCATGTTGTTGGCGTTTTGTGAATGTCAGCTACTAATTTTAACATTAATAAATTTTTGAAAGGAACAGGAAGTTCTAAACTGGTAAAAGGAAGGTATTCTAGAAGTTCTTGTTATTTGCAGATATCACTTTTTGTGCCTGTTGCAGATATGACATGTAGGCATGCATTTTGCCTCAATTATTCCTTTCGTTGTTCAGCTGTGAGTGTTGAGGAAGCTCAGCTATTTGAAGGAGAGATGGCAGCTATGGAATAGACCCCTTTTCTTCTTGTAGTCTGAGCCCCTGGCAATAATTCCCAAGTTCTCTGGAGTTGAACCTCTCTGTCTGTGTTGATCTGACTTGTTGGGAACTCTGTTCTTTCAAATGCTGAAATGCTGTGTTTTAGTTCATGTCCCCTGGAGAGTTCTGTGATTCACTCTGAGAGCACAGGAGTCACCTATTCCTGCTCCATTGTGACAAGAGGAGGAAACGTAAGTGAAGGGGCTTTGGGTAAGGACAGGGGACTGTTTTGACAGGCACCCCTTCCTTTTCATTCTCAGATGGCTCAGCCTTTTTAGACTTGGTGGTTTGGATCTGAGTTTTTTCGTGGGGCCTCACTTGAGCATCAAATAAGTCATTAAGTGATGTAGACTCAGTCACTGTCAGTACTGTGAAAAGTAGCACAAACATTAGAAAGCTGACCCCCAGGCCCCCCAGAGTCATTTATGTGACTTTCTCTCAAGAAACACACCCAGAACTCTTAGCGGGAATGATGGGTACCTTTCTGTCCCTTCTTCCCAAGAGTGAGGCCTGATGGGCTGCCTGGCTGCTGCTACTCACTAGACAGCTTCCAGATCATTCTTTAGGAGGAACTGAAGAACTGTCCGGACTTCCTGACTGCTTTTTTTTTTTTTGGAGGAGACAGTTAGGCAGTACTGAAATAATTTGATTTTTTTCATAAGGAAAATAAAATGAAGGCTAAAAAATTTTCTTTTAAACATCCAACATTTTGTTTTAGCCTTTGGGATAGATTTTATTTTTCTCTTTTACTTTTTATTTTTAGTCCTTTGTGCTATTTTGAAAGAGGGAGATGAAAAAGAATTCTTTTTCTGGACATTTGTTCCCTGTAAAGATCATTGAATATGATTGCCTGAGAATGGAGTGTGGCTGCAAAGAGGAGGACTCTGGACAAGTCATGCATAATGCTGAGTGTCTCTTAGTGCTATGTGGCCTGGGAGAGTTGCTTAATCTCTCAGTGTCCTGGTTACTTTATCTGTGTAATGGAGACCGTGTTCCCTTTGGATGTTGTGCTGATAAACTAAACTCATTCTTGCAAAAACACTTAGAAAAGTGTCCAGTGCATAAAATGTTTATAGTTATTACCCTAAGAATATGCCCAAATTACACCATGCATTGTGAGTGTTGTGGGATCCTAGTTTTCTTGGTGGATTGATACACACTTTGCAACTCAGAATGAAGGGAAGCTGATGTATTGGCTTTTTTTCCCCCATCAAAGCTCAGTTTGCCACAACACACACATTCGGAGCCCCTCTAAAGTAGAGTGGATACAGCCTAATTAGCCGACTGAGGGTTGATAGTCACATTATATAGCTGTGCCTATGTGGAGAATACAGGAATTTAAAAACAGTGTAGGAAGGGAAAATGCTTGCTGCTAGCTCTCGACATTCCTTGCTAGCTGTATTTACCGTGGGCCAGGTCAGCTGTCTCTTTATTCAACTTTTCCCAATTTAAAAAATACTAAGGTTATTTGTTAAGAGACTGGACTTAAGTGTTCTCCCCACCACGGTGTCAGTGTCAAGACAATGAATATGTCAATTAGTTTGATTGTGGTAATCATCTCACAAGTTATGTATGTATATTAGAGTACCACATTATGTACCCTAAACATACACAGTTTTTGTTTGTCAGTCATACTTCAATGAACTACACAAAACCACAAATCCATGAATATAAAGTAAATTTAAGGGCACCTTGACCTTCTACCTCTAATAATAATATTTTGGGTCTCTGCTCCCTCACCAAAGGAAGGAGTGTTGCAAGCTTTCTCATTGGACTTTCTTAGACCATCAGCCTGCAAATAATGACGTGGAGACTTAATATTAATTATGAAAGCTTGGCTTTAGCTTAGGCTTGTTACCAACTAGCTCTTATAACTTGAATTAACCCGTATATTTTTTTAATCTGCATTCTGCCACATGACTCAGTTACCTCTCCTCAGTACGGCATGTCTGATTTGCTCCGAGTTTGTTGGAGGAGTCTGTGTGCCTAGATTTTTCCTCCTTTTCCTTTCTCTCCCCAGAAATCCCACCTATTCTCTCCTGCCTAGCTATTGGCCATTCAGCTCTTTATTAAACCAATCAGAAGGTGCCTTGGGCAGAGACATATCTTTACAGTGTACACAAATATTATTATTCCACAACCAAGGAGGAAAGAGGCAAAGAAGAGAGAAAGGGAAGGAGGTTTCCTCATGTAACCAAATTTACACCAGCACATGTATCGTTTTGTCTTACATAACACCTTCCTCCTTAGTTCGCATTTGGATCTCCACGGTGGTTGGTTCTAGTACATCCCTAGTACCACAATTGTTTCACCTGTACCGCGAGGAGGCCAAACTAAGCAGATGATCTCACAGGTTCATAGATGAAAGTTTTATTGGACTGTGCTAGTACATGTCTGCAATTCCAGCTCTTGGGCAACTGAGGCAGGAGGGTCAGTAGTTCAGAGTCACCCTTAGCTACCTAGTAAGCAGTGAGTTCAAGACCATCCTAGGCTACATTAGATTAAGACAAAACAAAACAAAACAAAACAAAGAAAAACAACAGAAGATGATGAAAGTTTTACATTTAATACCCATAGAAGTGCTGCTCTGGTTTTGATAATTAGTTAATTTATATATATATATATATATATATATATATATTATTTTGCAGGGCTGGGTTATGACACATAGCTTCATACATGCTAGGCAAGTGCTCTGTCACTGGGCTGCACCCCTAGATTCTGCACCCCTGGATCCTGTTTCTTGTTCCTAAGGAGGGAGGGTTCTAGCTTTCGATACACAAGCAGTGGCTCATTGATTGATAAGATGGAATATAACAGGAATAGGTTGGTAGCATCTCAGATAACCTCTGACCTGTAGATTAGGCACTGCACACTGGGAGATGAATTGTACACTGACCAGAGAGGAGGAGACTGTGTATTTGTTTGAGGCCCAAGAGGTCTGGGGCGTGTTTCCATGATCTCCAGAGGTGCTTAGAATGTGCTTTCGAGTTTTAACGAGAGGTCTGCAGCGGCCTTTTGGAGATTGTTTTGTTTGGTTACTTGAGACTTGAGTGTTTTCTTTAAGGAGACAGAATACTGGATCTATCATGTTACCTGTTTTGGGAAATTCCCATTGTTCTCGAATAAAAAAGGAATGAGTCTGGCAGATACCAGGGATACTAGCTCAGAGGTCATTGGCTGATTGAATTCTAAGCATCCCACAGGATCTCCATTGAGCATGAGGTTCTTACCCTTCCTGTCTGAACTTGTTCTAGCCACTGTGATATGAGAGGCATGATGCTGGGGTACCAGGCATGAGAAGCCTGGATAGAACCATTCTCTCTCTCTCACTTGAGCTCTGAATTAGTTGAGAAGGAGGGCTGAAGGGCCAGGCAGATGGAGAGCAAAACAGCAGCTTTGTTCCTGGGCTGTGGTGTATGGCAATGGAGGGCTTCCTGTAGGTGGAAGTTTCCCTGTCCTGACCACCTGCTCCCAAATAACTGACTCAGAGACTTAATATAAATTTTAAGTACTCGCCGATAGCTCAGGCTTGTTACTAACTAGCTCTTACAACTTAAGCCATTTCTATTAATCTCTGTGTTGCCCCAGGCTTGTGGCTTTTACCTCTATCCCATTTTGTGCGTCCAATTCATTCTCCATCTGGCTGGCCACTCCTCCGACTCCACCCTTCCTCATCCCATCATTCTCAGTTTGGCTTTCCCACCCAACTTTATCCTGTTCAGCTACTGGCCAGTCAGCTTGTTTATTAAACCAATCATAGCAACATATATTCACACAGTGTACAGAAGGGTTATCGTACAGCAGCTTCCTGGTCCTGAAACTCAGGGTCAGACAATGACTTCTGTTGCTCTCAGGCTATACCAGACCCCCTGGTCCTCTCCAGAAGAGACACTGTCTTTGGCACAGTCCCTTAGGTTGGGGTTCCAGATGGAATATGTGGAAAAAAAGGAGTTAGCCTGGTGTTCATTCTCTCCCTCCCTCCCTTTCACTCCATACTTCTCAGTGGTGTGAGCTGCTTTGCTCTAACATCTCCTCCTGCCATTGATGGATTGGCACCTTGGAAACCATGCGCTAAGATAAATCTTCCTTAAACTATTTATGTCAGATATTTTCACAATGATGAAAAAAAGCTCACTTACCCAGGAAGCAAGGGTTATGGCATCTGAAAGATTTATTTAGAAGAATTCCAGGCTTCTTTGGAAGGTACATGTTCTAGATTTTCTCTGTCCAAGGAACCATCATCCCCTGCATCCTGGGGACCAGGACAATGTACATGCTGGGGTCCTGAGGCAGCAATTATCAGGGATGCTTCTCCTTAACAAAGTGTTCAGGTATCGTCTCACTGAGAGGAAGATTGGTAAAAACAGTCCGGGACAGGTGAGAAGCTGGTGTGAGAGAGGATGGAGGAGGCACCCAGGGTGCATAGAGCCGTGATATTTCCCAATCCCATACTTTCTTTCAATTATGTTCTGAGAGATAAGTGTGGAGCTGTACAATGACCTTTCTTCAGTTTAATGGAGCAAGAGATTGGTTACATATTTTTGGGCATTTAAATGATTGTGGGAAAATACATGTGGCATACAATGGACCATTCTAACTATTTCAGACGTACAGTTCAGTGGCATTCCCATTGTGTGTAACCATCACCACCCACATTCAGAACTGTTTCATCTTTTCAAATTGAAACTCTTAACCTGGTGAAAACCAGCTTCCTTGTTCCACCCTCCCATTGCTGAAATGGTATAATGCTTGTCTCTGTGTGCCTGGCTTATTTCATTCAAGGTTCACTCAGGTTGCAGAATATGTCCTTTCCAAAGAATTTAAATTATCATGGCCAATGTTAAGATCAGGGTATAATATTTCATTTTGGCCTTAGTCTTAGAAGTGTTGAGAATGGAACATAGTATTTTAGAAACTCCCATCTGTCCATAGACAGGGTGTAAGAACTATCCAGCAAGAGAGAAGCCCCAATTTCTTTAAGAAAAAGAATTTTTGACATTTGCGCTGTTAATCAGCTAAGGGCCTGGTGTCACTTGAAGATGGGTAATGGAAGAACTTCTGGCTGACACTTACTTCTGTTGTAGGAACTTCTTGATTCGGGTGCTAACTGACCAGCATAAAATGGTAGGCTATGGCTTACACATAAGCTCAGAAATTTCTCTCTTTTTAACTGGAGATGAAGATACAAAACATTTCTAGCATCTGAGATGGTTCCTTAAAATCCTTTGATACCCCCAAAGGCAAATGTTCATAGGATTCTTACTACCATATGTTAGTTTTCCCTGCTTTGAATCCCCTATCTATGGAATCACACTTAGGCCTTGTGAGATTCATTTATGTTGATACGTGTGGAAGTTGTCCATCCCCTCCCCCCAGTTGCTGTGTAGTGTTCCACTGGATAAAATTTAGACTCCTGTATGTTAGTTACTTATGAATAGTTATGACCAAAATACCGGGGAGAACAATTTCAAGGAGGAAGGATTTATTTAAGCTCACAGTTCCAGAGGGTTAAGCCCATGGTGGCTGACCCACCATGGAGGGAGCAAAGTGGGAATGTGTTATGGAGGAGATCCTTCATCTCATGGTAGATGGGAAACAGAGATTGGCAGCAAGACAGAGGGACAAGATGCCCCTAGAATCCACTTTTTCTAATTAGGCCTCACCTTCTAAAGTTCCCAGAGCCACCTCAAGTATCACCAACAGGTGAGGATCAACTCCTGAACACATGAGCATTTTAGGGGAACACTTTATGTCCAAACCATAGTACCAGTGTATAATTAATGGACATTTGACTGTTTGGAGTTTTGGGCTGTTAGGAATAAAGCAGCTAAAACATCCTTGTGCATGTGTTTGGTGGGTTGTGTATGATTTTTAATTAAGGTAACTGTCTCCAGAATTTCTGTTCATGGACTATCATATTTTTCACGCCTGCTGATTTTAAAGTGAGTTGAAGGTCACACAATAAACCATATCAACCAGAGTGCGGCTGTTAACTTGACACCGCGTAGAATCACCGGGGGAAAGAGTCGTCTTGAGGAATTAACTGGTCCGTGGTCCTGTCTGTGGAATAGTGTCTTATTTGTTAACTGATGTGGGAGGTCCCAGCCATTGTTGGTAACATTATTCCCCAGGCAGGGGACCTTGAACAGAGAAGCAATTGAACTGGGAAGACAGGGATCCATGCATTCACTCTCTGCTGTTGACTGTGGATGCGCTACATTGAGTTCCTTGGCTTCCCAGCAATAATGGACTACAGTCTATTGTAACCAAATGAAACCTTTCTTCATTTAGTGACTTTTGGTCAGGGTATTAATCGTAAAACAGAAAAGTAACCAGAACAGGAACAGATTGAGTGCAGGGAGGTCTGTATTTAGGGAGTCCATGCTGGTAGAAGAGCAGACAATTGCTTCTATGTTTCCTGCCTGGAATCATCATTCTCAACCAAGTTTCCTGAGAGCCCCAATCCCCATGAAAGTATGGTATTTCTTAATGCCTCTGTTGCTCAAATTTCTAAAGGTCTTATAATAATTAACCTGGAACAAGATATTGGGGTAAATGCTGAAAGATCAGAGAAACAAAGGAACAAGTCCTTGCCACATCTTACCTCTAGGACTCCTCAGCCTGAAAGAGCCTTCAGTTCCTGTCCCTCACACCTTATATACCTTTCTCTGCCCAGCCATCACTTCCTTCCTAGTGCTGGGATTAAAGGCGTGTGTGCTTCCCAAATACTGGGATTAAAGGTGTGTGTCACCACTGCCTGGCTCTGTTTCTCTCCTAGACTGAGTCAACTCATGTAGTCCAGGGTGGATTTTGAACTCACAGAGATCCAGACAGATTTCTGCTTCCTGAGTGCTAGGATTAAAGGTGTGTGCCACCACTGCCTGGCATCTATGTTTAATCTAGTAGCTTGTTCTGTTCTCTGATCTTGAGGCAAATTTTATTAGGGTACACAATATATCACCACAGCCTTCCCTGGAAGGGGTGGGAAAGAACCTTTTTGCTAATTCTGCAAAGAGGCATCATTTTCTAATTATAGAGTCTTACTGTGAAAGAAGTCATGAATTACTAACAACTCAGAATATAAACTAGTTTTGGGAATTCCCTGAGTCGGGATGAACAATGTTTTTAAAAAAAATCACTTCATGTTGGTTCTTCTGTCACTCTGTGCATTGTAATAAAAACAGTATTTGCTGCTGACTTGGAAGCTTTGAATGCTCTTAGAAAAATGTAATTCCACCCATATTAACCGGCGGACTTTTTTGGAGGGCGGTTTTCTTCTGATAACTTACCAGAAGGAGAATATGTCAGCTTTAGGGAGTTGATGGGTCCCAGGAAAACAGCAGAAGTGAATTCAGACCGCCACTGGGAGATGTGGTGTTGATTTCCACTTTAAGAGTGTATCTATGGGAGTAAAGAAATAGATTAGCTGCTGTTGTGATTTGAATGCGAAATCTCCCTCACAGGCTCTTGCTTTGAAAATGCAATCTCTGGCTTGCGGCTCTGTTACGAAGGCTGAGGAATAGTTAGAGGGTAGAGCCTGGCTGGTGGAGATAAGCCATTAGGGCTGGGCCTTGAAGGTTATGCCCTTTCCGGAGTCCAACCCTAATAGCTTGTCTTTCCTAATCTACCACCGTAGGAGGAGTCTGGGCAAACTCTCATTGCTGGGCATGGTGCTGTTCCCACTATGTCCCTTTCCCCATTTCCTCAAGAGACTCAAATCCCTCTGAAATCATGAACCAAAATAAACCTTTCCTTCTTTATGTTGTGTCTGTGAGGTAATTTCGTCACAGTGATGTGATGGTGACCAATAGAGCAATCCTGTTGATCAAAATGGAGAACATCCTAGAGACCTACACCACACGCACATATTTACACTATCACATTGTATAGCACTTAATGATATTTTTGAGCAAACTTGTGTGAGCCCATGATGCTGATACATTTACCCCTTGACCCAGCAGTCTTGGTTCTATGTAGTATTCCTGCAGAACCACAACCACACAGAACAAATGGCTTTTGCATGAAGTTTGTTAGTAAAGCTTTGTGTGTAACACTAGAATGTTGAAAGTCCTCAAAGGTCTATCATTCAGAGACCGGTCCATAGGATGATTGTCACATGACTACAGAATGATGCTGTGTAGTTGTTAAGAGAGAACGATAAAAGGATCTGGAGAGATGGCTCACACTTAGGAGCACTTTGGCTCTTGCAGAGGACCTGGGTTTAATTGAAAATGTCTATATGGTTCACAACCATCCATAACGCCATTTCCAGGAGATCTGATGCCTTTTCTGACCTCTTTGGGTACCAGGCACACATGTGGTGTGCATACACACATGATATGAATACACATAAAATAAAATCTAAGAATTAAGTTTTTGAGAAGAGAATGATAATGACCTGCGTTCTGATGTGGAAGGGTCTCCATGGACAAGGCCAAGTATAAAAATCAAGGCAGAGAGTCATGTTTGTGTAAGAAATATGAGTATATGAAAGTGTTTGTATGGCTTTACTTGTATTTTCATCAAGAAACTCATGCAAGCATAATCTAGGAAGCACAGAGAAGGGAGTGATTGATAGTAGATATAGAAATAACTTCTCTGAGTGACTTTTTGTATATTTTGTTGACATTTGAATCATGCAAAGAAAACTAACAACCAACCAAGGAAAAGCTAATCTGTCATTGCAAGCCTTCACACTGAACTAGATAAGAGCAGGTGGTGGAAAGTGAGGTGAAGGGGTGAGGTCACCCACTTCATTTCTTTTCCCAGAGACCAAGTCAAATGCTTATTGAGCACCTCCACCGCCATGCCAGGGGCTATTTTAGGTGCTGTCATGATGTGGAAATGCTCATGTCCAAGCTTTAATGGAGCTGGCATTCTTGAAGGGGAAGACAGTAAACAACCAGTGATAAATGGGGGTGAAAAGACACTTGTGGCGAGAGAGAGGGGGAGGTCTATATTGAGGTCACTGGGGTCAGGGGAGGTTAGTTGCTGGTGTGCCCATGAGCAGGACTGCTGCATATTTCACAATACAGTGAGGTAAATGCTCACATTTAATTTCTTGCTGTAGTAGTCAGGATTTCATTTTGTTATAATATCATGTTTTCTTCAGAGAGGTTTCAAATACAAACCCAGAGTATGGCATGTCATCCTATTCCAGTTGGCTGTTGCTGCGTTGCTTAGGGACTGGAATTCACTTGAATCAATAAGAAGTTGGTTGAGAGCTGAGGATATAGCTCAGTTGGAAGAGTGCTTGCCCGAGACTCTGGATGCAATGCCCAGCACCACTTAAAAAACAGGCATGGTGGTCTGCATCTGTAATTCCAGCACGTGGATGGCAGAGGGTCAGAAGTTCAAGGTTATCCTTGACTACATATCAAGTTTGAGACCAGCACTGGGCTATGTGAAATCCTCTCTTTCTCCCTCAAAAAATTTGAGTTGATCATGGTGTTTGGATTTCACAACAGTGGGACATGTTGGTGACAATGCTATCTAGCTAGCTAGTGACAATAGGCACAGGTTATTAGCTAGATAGGACATTACCATGATAAATGTATTTTTTTAATTTAGGAAAATTTAAACATTTTAATATACTAGCTGTAGAAAATTGTGGGAAACCTCCCCCCAAGTATAGATGAACCACACAGCCATGCCGTCCATGTGTTATTAGGACAGGCATTGCCTGAAAACACCATGGGGATATTTAAAGTATACATTTGAACACATTTCTCTCATGGCAGTTTTGTTTATCATTCTGGCAGATTTCTCTCTCATAGTTGCTGAGTCACATAAAAAGTTATAGTTTTATTTGAAAACTTTCTGTGATTAAGTTTTTTTTTTAAAGAGAATTTTCTCTATCTCTTTGAATTCAATTAAATTTTGGTAAAAGTTGAGAAATTGTGAGGAACCCACATCAAAGGTATAGGAAAAAGCCATGGTGAAAGTGCTTTTTGATTCTTCAGGTCTACAAATTAAAATTTGCCCAAGGAGTGAAGGAAACATAAACAATGTAGACTAGGTGGGCAAATCTAGCTGCATGAGATTTAAAAAAATTAATATTTAATTAACCCGTTCAATCACACATAGTTCTGTGTGACATGGAGCTAGTGTATTCCCAGGCATTCTTAGATTTGTGATTTGGTTTTAAAATGATCAGAAATCATGTATCTGTCATCTACCTATCTTTCTATCTCTCTATCTCTCTCTCTCTCTATCTAATCTATCTATCCCTCTCCATTTTTCTCCTCCTGGTTTTTTTTTTTTTTTGAGGCATAGTCCCACTATGTAGCTAAGGCTGGCCTTGAACTTCCAATTCTCTTACCTTAGCCTCCCCAACTGCAGGTCAACAGGATTACATCCATGCATCATCACTATGCCTGGTTCGGCAACTTTTTTCAGCCTCCCAGATAGCATTCCCACATTCAGGGAGTAGCAAACTCAGGCATCATCATGTCTGGAACACTTGGCTAAAGAAGATGTAGGCCCCTAGATGCATATCATTCAACCTTGGGGCTTGACCTCCTATAATTTCAGAAGTTTAGCATCAGTGGCAAATGTTGAACAAAGCAGGAAAGAGTGAAGTTCATCTCCAAGTACATTCTGTTATATTTCATATTCTTGAACTTGACCACTTAGCACCACTTATGGCTCCCAGTACAATGCATGCATTCTAGACTGTTTTGGATTTCAGGCTGGGAATAATCTATCCTAAATTGTCTATTTGCATTTATAGCAGCATGGGGACCCCTGATGAAAATGGTAGCTAAGAACTTGGGTGTATCTGTCAGCCATAAAGTACTCAAGGCTTTTTTGCATCTCAGTTACCTGCAGAGATTTAATGGTGGGTATCTAATTGAAGAACAAGGTAATATGGCAGCCTTTCTTCCCCAGCTCAGATAAATGAAAATGAAAAACCCTGCTCATTTGAGGAAGCCAATGGTTATAGAAAATCTCCATTGACCCATGAACTGAGGGATTTGGCACATAATTAAATTTTTCTAATAACTTTAACATTTCACTTCATTAGTTCTGAGCCAGTCTTATTTTAAAAACAACTTTTAGCAAACCACACAGAGTCTATGTGCATGCACATATGTGAAGGCCAGAAGAAAACTTTGAGTATTATTCAGGAGCACCGTCTACTTGGTTTTTTTCAATCAAGGTCTTTCACTGTCCTAGAACTCACCAAGTAGGCTAGGCCAGATGTCCAGTAAGTTCCTGTCTTGCCTCCCTAGGATTGTGATTAAAAGCACGTGCCGTCACACACCCAGCTTCCCCACATGGTTTCTGGGGATCAAATCCATGTTCTCAAGCTTGCACAGCACATACTTTACAGATCAAGGCTCCTCCCTAGCCCAAGAGGTAACATTCTTGAACAATGGTCACATTTTTATTTATGTTGTGACTTTTATTTATTTATTTTGTCCCCTCCTTTTTGTTTTTTTGTTTTTGTTTTTTTTTTTCCTTCGAGATAGGGTTTCTCCATGTAGTTTTGGTGCCTGTACTGGAGCTCACTCTGTAGATCAGGCTGGCTTCAAACTCACAGAGCTCCACCTGGCTCTGCCTCCCGAGTGTGGGGATTAAAAGCATGCACTACCACCGTCCGGCTTATTTTGTCCCTTAATGAGGTGTTACTCCAATGCTACCAAGAAGAGTCTGGTTCGGAACAGCTAAACACAGGCCATTCATTGCATCTTAGAGTTGGGTTGCCACTTCCCCTGTGTTCTTTTTTGTTTTTGCTTGTTTATTTATTTATTTCCTTTTTTCTGTTGTTGTTAAATATGGCTGCCTACCCTCTGGTGGAAGCTGGTCAGAGGAAGCTAGAAAAAGGTTGAGATAATCTCCAATCATCTGTCTTGAATAAGCAGGCATTGACAAATATTTCAGAGCATTCATCTCAGTTTCAGAATTTTAAAAACGGAGGTGAGTAAGTTTTTCTCTTTGGGGGACTATGATAACGAGGAGCTGAAACAGTGAGACAATGTGCTGAAGTGTGCTAGCAAGTGTGAGCACCACCAGACATGCCAGGGAGAGGAGAATAGCTGTTCCTTTGTGCCCCATTCCTTGGGAAGGTTCTGGCTCCAGGGGATGTTCCATCATCTCTTCTGTGTTTTAGGAAGGTCACCACAGTAGCTACAACAGCCTGCTTATGTTACTTGAGAGCTCTATCTGGTCCAGACACATGAGAGCTGCCAAAGGAACCTGCTCATTGTACAGATCAACATGGCTGGGAACATATTTGCTTGTTAGGATCTCTGCAACTTTCTGATTAACGGGCACAGGGGAGCCAGCGTTAAGTTGTATCCCTTTTATTCTGAGCACTGAGGAGGCAGAGGGGAGGCAGATGGATCTCTCTGTGAGCTCATGAACAGCCTGGTCTGAACAGTGAGTTCCAAGCCAGCCAGGCTACATAATAAGACCCCTTTTCAAAACAGCACAACTGCTAAAAACACTGGAGGGCACAGGGAGTTTTGGCAAGTGATTTGAGAACCCAGTCCCAACCAGTGAGGTTGGTCTTCCTGACAGAGAAAGATGTTGATTTTCTTGTTTTATTGAGAAAGTTGCTCATCACCACACAGAGACTAGAAGGAACAGGAAGATGGCTACAGTTTGAGCAATGTGGAGAGCAGATAAAGAGTTTGTGATTTGGGCCACCCTTATGATTTCTGGACAGCTGAGATTCAGGTAACTGATGGATCATTTGACCCGCAGCCCACTCTGTAGAGTGTGTATATGAAATTGTCGCTTACTTTAGGTCTACCTAAGTGACCTTGTTTCCTCACTGTCCGTGTTCTGAGACTATCAGAAGAGGGAGATTTTCTAGTGTCTGATGTAGCACTTAGGGGTGGCATGTGTATCTGTTGAACAAATGAATTACTCAAGCTGCTCCGGAAACCGGGCACAATGTGTGTAAGCACTCATGTATTATGACCTCCTGTTCACATAAAGCTTGTACAGCATGTTCTTTGAGGCTTTTTCGGTGGACTTTAAAAAATACAGGGTCTTGCCAGGCATCCCAGGATTGCTTCAATGTCATGACCCTCTGGCTTCCACCTCTGGAGTGTTAGTGTTGCAGCCAGGTGTGACCATGCTCCACTTTATTGACATTTTAATTGAGCTGGTTGTAGAGTTACCTGGCAATGTAAGAGATGATGGAGAGAGATTGTGTGTACCTTTTACCCTGTCAACACTGCAGCCAAGATGCTGATGTCAATACAGTCGACTTGTGTTGTTCCTGTGAGACACTGATTTTTATCAAATACAAAGTTTTTGTTGTTGTTTTGTTTTGTTTTTCAAGACAGGGTTTCTCTGAGTAACAGCCCTGACTGTCCTGGAACTTGCTTTGTAGACCAGGCTGGCCTTGAACTCACAGAGACCTGCCTGCCTCTGCCTCCCGAGTGCTGGGATTTAAGGTGTGCTCTCTGACTGCCTGGCTTCAAATATAGTTTTAAAGTGTTTTTAAAATGACGGAGTATGACTATCGAAGACAAAAGGAAGGGAGTGGGTGTCTGAGGCCAAGGTGGAACTAGAACTTTCTGGGTCTCTGTTGGGATGAAGTTGGCCCTGGTGCAGAGGAAAGGGTAAGTGTAGAAGATTGAAGGAGATCCTAGAAGAGATTTTCCCAAGGTTTCCTGGAGTGAAAGAGCCCTGTCTCCATTTCTCAGGGCTGGCCGGGTCTCTCTTGGGTGTCCTTCTTGTCCGTACCCTCTACTCTATAAATATTTCACCTATGCCAGCTCTGTTTATTCCACATGCTGGGGATATGTGGAGTAGTTTGGACTTGCAGGGACTTGGAGTCTGGTTTGCACCCAAATCCCAGACCATGTGCCCTCTCTTTGTAACCTAAAACCTCCAGAATATTTTTAGAAGAATTGGTCTCTGTTTTGGTCATCTCTGACTTCCCCTTCATGAGGTTGTTTTTCTTATTGGAGGCAGGTGAGCAGCTGATCAAGTGTGGGAGGTCTGGTCTTTCATCTTATTCATTATTTAGCAGCATCTTTCCATTTCCAAATCTCATCCCTCCCCAGCCCCCAAGAGCATCTTGCCTAGGAGAGGTGAGTAATTGAGAATGATAGAAATGAAGCATGTTTCCCATCGGGAAAAGTTGTGAGGGAGATGAAAGCTGTCGCTCTCCCAATAAAGAGGAGCTGGGAAGGTGGTTGGTAAAGAGCTTGCTTTGCAAGCACAGGGACTTGTGTTCCTAACCTGGTGGTGGTGGCAGGTGGTAGGGGTGGAGGCAGCTATGGTGGTACATACCTACAATCCTGGAGAGTCAGGTGGAGGCTCAGGGCTCACCTGGCCAGCCAGCTTAGTCTACTTGGTGAATTCTAGGTTAATAAGGGACCTCGTTTCCAAAAACACAGTAGACAGTGCCCTAGGAATGGCAGTCAAAGCTGCCCTCTAGCCACCACACATAGGCATGTGCACCTACACACAGGCACATTCACACACTCAAAAAGAGGCAGTAGGGTGAAGAGAGGAAGGTGGGTTACTGTCTAGAACAGGGAGTTTTCCAAGCTGGGGCCCTTGAAGTTCTTTGCCTGCTGAGCCTAAAGGGCCTCTTCTGAATGGGGACACGACCTTGTTTCTATTCAGGGAGAGAAAGGCCACCCAGCATTTTTACACTCCTGAATTAACTCCAGCATTCTAGGTTAGAAGGTAGCAGTTCTCCCATGTTCTCATTTTCATGTAGACTTAGGAAAGAGCTGGATTTCAGCCTATGCAAGTGACTCACAGAGTTAACTGTTTCCAGCGAGCCAGGTCTGCCCGTTGGGTGAGTGGGCAGCCTTGTGTTAACTGTTCCCACGTGGGCATAACCAAGAGAGGCAACATTTGCATCCTGTTCCTTTACCTGGGTCATTACCTCTGCCACAAGACATGGAAAGCAAGACACACCTTTCCCAGGAATTACCAATCCCTAACCATGTAACTGTATAGCAATGCTTCTGACGTGGGAATTCCAAGAACTTGTTTCCAGGGAAGGCTAATCATCTGAACAATTGTTTTAAAGAGAATATTATTTCATGAGGCTTGAAGAACCTAGTTTGAAAATTTATACCTTTTGGAGGAAATAATATTATATTGTAGAAAAGTTGAGCTGAAAGGACCCTTACAAGGGATTTGGAAAATGTATCCATTAAATTATTCTTTAAAGTCATTGTATAAGATTTTTTTTTTAAAGAATCTTATTTCTGGCAGATTTTTCTCTCTTTTCCTCTGTTGTTACTTTTTCAGTTTACTAGGGTTACTTTGTAAATATCGAACACTTTCTTCTGATATTCTTATAAACAGATGAAACCAGGGAGAAAAAGGTGAGCTTTTGCCTGATGCTTTTATATATTCCTTTGGATCTGAAGGTGACGTCTATGAGGTTCCAAGGGTTGCTTTATTAGCACATGATCAGATGATTGCATTTGTCAGATTATTTCAAAATGTCCAGTACTATATAAACTGTGCTGGCCTTGCTGTCTCTGGGATTCATGGTTTTCTGCCATGTTGTAAGAACTGGGTCGGCCTGTGTGGTAGTTAGTGCCTTTGAAGGAAAATGCTCACGTGTTCCCTCCTATACTAGAAAGACTTGAAGAGGGGTCCTTAATCCGACTGTACATATTAACTATAGTTAATACCATTACTTTTATGTTGCATATGGTTTCTTGTACTAATCACACAATGGCTTATGTTGGACATTTCTTTATATTGTAAATCTTTCTAGAAAACAGCGTCTGTGCCTTTTGGATCTCAAGAACCTGGAGCTGGAGGTACTGTTCAGGGTCTGGGGGCATTGCATACCTCTGCATTAAACTAGCTATTCTCTCTGGTCCAGGGCGTCTTGGTTGACTTATTTGTTTATTTTTATGTTTTGTTATTAGACAGTGTCTATCTATGTAGCCTAGGATGGCTTTGGTCTTCCATCTCTGTCTCCCAGGTTAGAGGCTTGCACCACCAAGCCCGCTGCTTAAGTTCACTCTCCTCCCCATCACTTCTTTTCTTCATCTTTTCCTCCCTCCCTCCTACCCTTCTCTCTGTAGTATATACATATACATATGTGTGAGCCCCTATTGTTTTCCACCTGATTTTCTGAGACAAGGTTTCTCAATGAACTGGAACTGGCTGACTAGGCTAGACTGACTACCAGCAGGCCCCCAGGATCTTCCTGTCTCCTCCCTTCATGTGCTGGACTTACAGGTGTGCACACTCATGCCTGACTTTTTACGTGGGTGTAGGGGAATCTGCTCTTTACCCCCCGTGCCATCTCCTAAGCCCTGCTTGCTTTCCTTTTGATGGTGTAGCTCTGTCTTCCTTGGGTCCTTCTCTCACCCACGCAGAGCTTCCCCTTTGCTGCTTCCCTCCTGCTTCTTTTCAGCTCTCGTTTGCACTGTCGGTCTATAGCTTGGGGCTGAAGACATTCACCGGGTACCGATTCTCCCCCGGATATATACTCTGTCTAGCCTCTAGGATATGGCCGGTGCTGGTGGGAGTCAGTAGATGTCTAGATCAATGTGTTCATGTCCCAGTGGGAGTGGCTGTCTTCACCAGTCTCTTTCAGGTTTACTTCTGGGCCCAAGACCTACATGTTTACTACATGGACATCTGAGCTGCTAACAGCATGTTGTTTAGGATGGTTTCTTAGTTAGTTTCTATTGCTGGGAAGGGACACTGTAGCAAGAATCTTAACAGGTCTTATTAATAAAAACAAATCCTGGCTGGGTATTGGGGTGAACGCTGGAAGATCAGAGAGACAGAACAAGCCACAGCTACCTCACCTTGCCAATTCCTCAGCTGATCCTGTTTCCTCAGACTGGAAGCCTCTCAGCTGAACTTCGCTGCTCAAAAGCCTAAAAGCTTAACCAACCTAGTTCCTCATTTTCACGCCTTATATACCTTTCTGCTTTCTGCCATCACTTCCTAGGATTAAAGGCTCACTTCTTGGGATTAAAGGTGTGAGTCACCATGCCTGGCTGTTTCCAGTATGGCTTTAAACTCACAGAGATCCAGATGGATCTCTGCCTCCCAAGTGATAGGATTAAAGGCATGTGTGCCACCATTTTCTGGCCTCTATATCTAGTTGCTGTTCTGTTCTCTGACCCCAGATAAGTTTATTAGGGTACACAATATTTGGGGGAACACAATACCACCACAAGACACCATGACCATAGCAACTCTTATAAATGAAAACATTTAAATTGGGGTGGCTAGCTTACAGTTCAGAGGTTGGTTTAGTCTGTTATCATCCTGATGGGGGAGCATGGTGGCATGCAGGCAGATGTGGTGTTGGAAGAGTAGCTAAGAGTCCTACATCTTACAGGCAACAGGAAGTCGACTGTGACACTGAACAAAGCTTAAGCAAAAGAGACCTCAAAGCCCACCTCCATAGTGACACTTCCTCCAACAAGGCCACACCTACTCCAACAAAGCCACACCTCCCAATAGTGCCACTCCCTTTGGGGGCCATTTTCTTTCAAACCACCACAGTGGGTGAATCTCTTTCTTGGGTGACCAGGTGGGGATGGCTTTCCCTATCAGGTGTCTTACATGAAACATGTCCTGGTCTTTCCACCCAAGCCCAGCAGGCAAAGCCAGAAATTGAGCTTTGGCTGCAACAGAGCCTGACAGGCATACTTCAACTCTTGAGTTTCTGAGATTCTCAATATATGGGGACATAGCTCAGTTAGATGCATGCTTGCTTAGCATGGATGAGGACCTGAGTTTGATTCCAGCACCACATAAACTGGATATGATGATGCATGCCTATATTCCTAGCATTTGGATGATGGAAACAGAAGGATCAGAAGTTCAAGATCATCTTTACTATATAGTAAGTTGGATGGTAGCCTAGGCTACATGAGATCCTGTCTCAGAAATCAAACAGAAGTGTAGCCGGCTTTCTTGGACCATCAGCCTCAAAATCATGACATGGAGACTTACTATGAATGCTAAGCTTAGGCTTGTTTCTAGCTAGCCTTTTTAAAACTTAAAATAACCCATTTCTATTAATCTATGTGCTTCCCCAAGGCTCATTTACCTCATCTACATACTGTCCATCCTGCTTTCCTGCTTCCTCCATGTCTGTCTGTCTGTCTGCCGGCTGGCTGGTCCCTGGCTGACTGGCTGGCTCCCCTTTTCTCTCTGCCCACCAGCGCCACCTATCCCTCCTTTGCCTAGCTATTGGCCATTCATATTTTTATTAGACCAATCAGGTGCCTTAGGTAGGCAAGGTGAAACAGCAACACATCTTTACATAGTTAAACAAATACAGCATAAACAAAAACAACCCATCTTCACATAGTTAAACAATTATTTTGCAACATACACAAATGCAACACATCTTACATAGTTTAAACAAATACTTTATTCCACAACACAGAAGGAAAACTGAGTCCCAAAGAACCCATCTCCATCCAGCCCTCCTACCCCAGCTTTAGAACCTCAGCTTTCCTTCTCCTCTGCTAGAACTATATGGAAGAGATGCATGTCTCTGTTTCTGAGCTTGACTGTGAATCCCTGTGTGATTAGAGATGTCTCCCTCTTCTTATCCTCTTGTGTTCAAATACATGGGAAACCATGACTCACATGAGACCATTTTTAGGGACCAATGACATGCCATCCATGCCATTCTCCAGCATATATGTTTATTTATGTCTGAACTGATCACATGCATTGATGGGTTGAGCACATGGTTGTGAATCTTAGAGGGTCCTAGCCCAGCATCATACCCCTGCCTGTTCCTTTTCATGTACCTCCGAGGCTTTCTTTCCTGTGAATGGAATCCTCGCTCCAGTTTCTTCCACTCAGGCTTATCCTTCCATAGAGAGAGGCTTCGTGGGATTTTTCCCAGCCTGCCTTTGAGGGTCTGACTGTGTCTTCTTTTTTAGTTTTTCTTTTTTTTTTTTAACATTTATTTATTTTTTTGGAGTATGTGGGGGAGGTGCATGTACCATGGCACATATGAGGAAGTCACAGGGAACTTGTAGGAGTGAGTTCTCTCCTCCCACCATCTGGGTAGTGGGAAAACTCAGTTCGTCAGGATTGGTGGTAATCACGTCTCTCCACTGAGCCATTTTACCAGCCCTTTACTTCAGTTTCTGGGAGGCTGGGATGTATTGCTCACAATACACAAGTTCTCTGCTCCTGAACCACTGTCTCTATTCTTTTATATGGTGTTTCCAAGTTTTGTTACATTTTGTTTACTTAGTGTGTGTGCATGTGTGCCATGGCCCACGTATGGAGGTCAGAGGACAAGAAGAGAACTTGCAGGTGCCCGTTCCCTTGTCTACCATTGTGTCCTGAGGACTGAACTCAGGTCTTCAGGCTTGGCAGTAAGGACCTCTACTCACACAGTCAGCTTCCTGACCCTGCTGCTTTTTATTATTCAGTTTCTATTCACCTTTATTCTAGTTTGACTCTTTCCATGTTCAACATTCATTCATTCATTCATTCATTCATTCATTCATTCATTCATTCATCTATTCACTCACTTGTTTCCCCAATTCATTTATTTGCTCATTTATTGACTTTTTCACTCATTTATTCACTTCATGAATTCAAGTTTTTGTGAAATCTCTTATATGCCAGGTTGTTTTTTCAAGGCTGGGCATACAAGGATCAGCCATACTCCTCCTTCCTTGTAGCAACTGATCTCCCTGCCTAGGGAATCAGATTTCCCCAGCAACCCAGCACGCACAGTGGACAGAGTTGCGGGGAGCCTGAGAGGGGTGTTTTCCTGCTTCAGATTAGAAGCAGGAAAGCCATTGGTGGAGATGCAAAGACTTCACTGTATCCCAATGCTTGAAATTCCAACCATTTCTCAATAGTGCCACCTGAGGACCAAGCCTTTGCCATGTGGACCATTGCTGGCATTTATGTTTCAAGCTGTAGCAGTTGGTATTTGGGAAGTCGGGGGGAACAAGTAAAGTGGGAATGTCACCCATTAGAGCTTAGAGGGGACAGCAGGTGTCCCGCCACTGGTTGCTGGGAGCCCTCATGACCTTTGCCAGAATTGTTTGGGGTGTTGCGAGTGTGGAATCCAAGATGGGATTCTTCCAGTATGCTGCTGCTTTGCCTCTTGAATTCTAGACGTTGTCATTCTGGACATTAGGTATCTTATATCACCTTTCCTCATGGAAAACCCCTCACTAACTGACAACACAGTATCTGTTTAGGCGTCAGGATTTGCACTGATGCCTCTAGCCCTCTTTTCAGAGGCTTTTCCTCAAAATTCCTTTGCCTTCAGAGACAGAGAGACAGAGACAGCGATCCATTTCTTCCATTTTATGGGGTTTCAAACCTGCAAGATGCTTGAGGGATCAGAGTTTGTGGGCATCCCCATGTATCTTAACACCTGCGTCATAGACAACATGTATTGATCACCCCAGAACCTGGAACCTGGGCCCCAAACTCACCTCAAGCAGTTGACTGGGATGTTAGCCAGTTAGTCTTAATGTCGCCTCTGGGCTCTCTGTGAAAACACTTCCCTGATGGAGCAACTGTGGATTCCAGTCTCCCTGGAGCTGTTTTGGAGTAACTGCTATTCTGTAACTGTTGCACTGGCCTTGATGGTGATAATAGGTAGAGCGCATTGAGTGCCTGTCATGGTCAGGGCCCTGTGCCCAGTGTTTGATGTACACTGCCTCATGCCATTTGTGCGGTGCCCTCATAAGGTAGGTGATGCTAGGTCCCCTTGATGAAGGAAGGAACTGTGACTTAGCAAAACTGAGTAACTTTTCTGTGACTCATCAGCTTGAACATGTGTGGGAATCCCCTGGGGGATGAGTGAACCCGGTGACTCATGAGGATCCTGTTGTCCCCATCTAAGAAAACTGGGGTGCATAGACGATGGCTGACAGCCCCTTCCCTGGGTCACACAGCTGGCCAATGGATACAGCAGAGATTCCCATCAGGTTAACGGACTCCAGTGTTCAGAACCCACTGCCTGTCAGACCCAGTTGGGGCTTAATGAGTGCCCATTAGAGGCACACATGGTGACAGATGGGCGTCCTAGATGCAAGTGCCTGGAGAAGCTCAGGTCTCCAGTGGGAGCTGGATGCTGTGTGGCTCAGGAACGGCTCAATGCCAGGCCACCTAGCTGCCCTGCAGCCCGCCCGCCCTGGCCTATTCATGTGTTTCCCTCCATGGTAAGGAAATGTGTCTTTTCTCAAGGGGGAGGATCCCTGTATTTATAGAGCATCTTAGAGCACAATTACCTCTTTAATCCTCTTAGCAGCTTTGAAAAGAGGGCCATGAACCCAGAGAGCCGGCTCTCAGCTCCTGTCCTTTCTTCACCCCGCCCCACCCCCCACAGTTCTCAGTGTGCACTATGGCACCAAGGAAAGGGGGAGGGACTTGGGGGGTGGGTGGGAATCAGATATTTCCTTCAATCACTTCTGAGCTGGGTAGAAGTGGGGGGGAGGGGTGTGCTTGGGGTCAATTTGCTCCATTCCTGCTTATTTTAGAAAACCTCGGAGCTGATCGGAGAGTCCCCTTTCCACAGAGAGAATGCAGCGGCCTTTTGTGCTTCTCCAGAGACTCCAGGAAAGCATGCTGGAATGACAGCGTTTGTTGTCTTTTGAAACAGCGTCCCTGTGCAGAGGAACTTTTCTCTGTTGTTCTTGGACACTCCTGTGAGGCCTGTTGCTCATGAGTGATGCACAGCCTGCAGTCGGCACGGTCTGTCACCCCGCCCGCCCCACCCCCACAGTTTTCTGTGTGCACTATGGCACCGAGCACAATCCCTGCTCGTTGGGCAGCACCTGTAGGTCCACTGAGGGAGACAGTGCTGCTCTTGGCCATCTGAGCTCATTGGTGGGCCACCTTGCTGCAGCTGCAGGGTCCCTTTTGTTCACATGCTGCTTTCTGTTATCAGGATGAAAAAGTCTCTATGAGTAACGTCTGCGGTTGCTGTGGTGCAGGATGCTTGCAGATGCAGGCTCTCCTGTTTCAGGGTGACCAATCATTTCCCTGCCCAGGCTGCCTTGCAAACAAAGGTGCAAAAAAGAGGCTTCAGTTACAGAGGCACTTGCTTGCCTTAGCTTCCGCTCCCGGGTGACAGGGTCCAGCTGCAATGACTTGACTTCCTCTTTCTGCTATGACCTACTCCCTTGCTCAGCCACACTCAGGGGTGGGGTGACATGAGGGGAGCCCCCAGATAACAGTTGGGGGAGAGTCCAGTCTATCGTTACAGACAGTCATCATTTGGTTTCATATCTTTTTTTTTTTTTTTTGCCATATTGTTCCTTCTTATCTTTGTGTGACTAGAGTCTATGCAGCCCAGACTAACACTGACTCCTGGCAGTTCCTCTTGATAAAGTTTATTTCTTATTTATTTTCAGTTCCCTACCCTTCTTCCTTTCCCTCCCCAGCTCTCTTTGCCCCTTTCCCCTCTTCCTTTTTTATAGTTCTGGGATCGAACCTAGGATCTCACACACGCCTGTCATGCACTCCACCACTGAGCTGCAGAAAGATCCAGATAGCATTTCTTTGTGTCTCACCTCAGGGAAAGGCAAATGCCTGGCCTGTGTCGTGGGAGACAGTGAAGTCAATGATAGGAGAACCTGGGCAAAACAGGAAGAAGGAAGTATGAATTACGGCCTTTAAAAATTGGGCACATAATAATTCTTCCACCTCCTTCCCTTGCAGGAAAGCAGAGAGCGGAGATGGAACACTGTCATTATCCTCTCTGTAATTATAGGAGAGAGCCAACGTTCTTGGAAAATCCAGCAGTCAGGGCTGCTAAGCCAACTCACTCTTCCAAGATGGCCCCTGGAAGCCAGGCAGGGAAATGAGCTTTACAGAGGTTGGGTGTTTCTGTAAGACCTTTGACCGAGGGCACTAAGACACCCCTCTGCCCCCCACCCCCACCTCATCCGTCCCCTTTGGCCCCTGGCATAGAAATTACCTTGGTTCTCTTTTGGTGGTCTCCAGTTCTAAGTGCCACACATCATCTACAGTTCCAGCAATTCTTGGCTGGGCTTGACCTGAACCTGTGCAGGGCAGGTGTGAGGAAGAGGAAGCCTGGGGGACTCCCTGGCAGAAACCTCTGTCCTGATTGGCCTCTGCCTTTCCCCAGGCCTCCTCCTGGCTCTCCCCTGCAACCCCCCTTTTCATATTGCCAGTTATTACCCAGGGTTGAAAGGCTTGTGTTTGGGATTCATGTGCTGAGCACAGAGGGTGAGAGAGGGGCCTTTTGGTGGGGGCAGGGGGTGCAGGTGGGGGGGGAGCGGGGTGGAATATGGTTAGAATCCTTTTGCATGCTTTCTCTGCTCCTCATTCGGGTATTTCTGAGCAAGAATGCAAACAGGCCTGAAATAGAATGTGTAAGTGTAACAGAGAAGCAGAGGGTGTTTTTAGCAAATATGGCTAAAGCAGATTATTTCAATGAAGTAAAGGTGAGGGAGGGGAGGGTGTGGAGCTGGGGTCTGGGGTCTAGGGCAGGTAGCTGCCTCTCTGGTTAGTTGCTCTGGGGAATCTGGGATACCTGGCCCTAGGCTCCTGTAGTACCCAGGATATGGGGGCCACTGTGTTAGTTACAGGGTCCCTCATCTCCCTGTTGTGGGGAAGGCTGTAGAGGCAGGTTACATAGTTGTGGTCAGGTCTGAGTACTCCAGGTTCATTGCTAAGGCCCCTCCAGCTGCAAACATGGCTGCTACCCTCTATTTGTCCCTAGCTGAAGGAGTGGGGAGACTTGGCCTAATATTCCAGAACATCAAGACCCTAGCTGTTGAAGCTCTGAGCTCTTTGATAATCCTGGGTAGGACTCAAATTGTGACTCTCAGGTCACAGTGCTGAAAACTAGAAAGCCTTTTTATCCAGCAACAGTGTTAACTTTGTTAGGGGCCTGTGAATCCAGACAAGGTCACAGATAAGAGGAAGTTTGAACTCTCAGTAGGAAAAAAAAATACTAAAAATACCAACATGTACTATTTTCACGCCTGTAGATTAACTAGGGTTTAATACCTGATACAACGTGAATGTGAGTCTGCCTCGTGTTACGGCGCTCTTCACAACACAGAGTTCAGGTCATCTTTGATGTGGCTTGGGGCTGGCTTCCTAGACTGTACAAAGGCAGGGTGGGATTCGGAGGCAGGTCTCCCACCTCAGAATCAATCCCCTGGCTGGGCTCCAGGCCAAGTGTATTGTGGTGCTCAGCTCTGTGTGGGTCTCTCTGTGTATCCCAGGCTGACATGAGACTCACGATTCCCCTGCTTGCTCCTCTGCTCTCATGTTACTCCTTGTGGAAACCCAGCATCGCTGGTCTGGTGGATATTTTATGCGGGATCACTAAATGCCAGAGAGCTGGTCACATATTTGGAGTCTGGAGTCTGTAAGGTGGTTTTATTCTACTTTTCTTTTTCCTCCTCTTCCTCTCCTTCCTTTTTTTTTTTTTTTTTTTTTTTTTGAGTCAGGCTCTTGCTTGTAGTCCAGGTGGATCTCAAACTCAAGATTCTCTTGTCTCAACCTCCTGAGTGCTAAGATTAGAGGTGGTGACCCACCACACTTGACTGTGTAGAATTGAATGGGATTAGCATCTAAAGACTAAATAAGGCACCCTCTTCCTAATGTGTATATGGAGGGTCTCACCCAATGAACTGAAGGCCTAAGTAGGGAAAAAAAAAAAAAAGGCTGGATTCTCATGAGTAAGTCAGGGCGCTTCCTGTTTGATGGCCTTCGATCTGGGACACTGACAAGGACAAAGGCATCAGTTTTTCTGGGTGTCTGGCCTGTCTACCTTCACACTAGAACTACTATCTGGGGCTCTCCTGGGTCCCTAGCTTGTCGTCTTGTCATCTGTAGATCTTGAAAGTTGCTAGCCTCTTACAGTCATTTGAGCTAGCTCGTTATAACACATCCACCCCCACCCCCATTCTGTTTTTCTGGATAACCCTGAATAATATAACCATCTGCTAAAATTATGCTTTGGGGCCCAGTCAAGACTCCACTGCCTCTATTACACCATCTGATTTTTAAAAAGGCAATAAATAAGTAGAGAGGTAGCATTTGGGGGTCTCTGATGGTTTAGCCTTCGCATTTCAGAGAGTGGGTCAGAAACTTCTAGTCACCGAGGTACCACTTTATAAAAGTCCGCACATAAAAAATGTAAGCCTATGTAAAAGGTGGAATTTGAGATCCCTTTAATGATCAGTTGCCCTCTTTTATTTGGAAAAGTTTGATTTCTGCAAACCCTTCCAGCCCCATGGCTTAAATCAGATCCACCACCTCGCTACTCACAGCCTCTAATGAACAAATTGAACAGCCTTATTGATCCCTTTACAGGTTGTGTGATTTGCTGACTCGTTCCAGGGACACTTCCCTTCCGGGCGGCAGGGCCTGGGAGTTGCCCTGTGGCATAGACAGCTTGAGTTGATTTGTACTTTACGTGCGCATTTGGGTTTGATTTTATTGGATTGACTCTGAAGCTCTCCTTATGTCCTTTCCAATCATTTCGGAGCCTGAAGCAAGGTTCAACTCAGCTTTGCAGTGGCACACAGCCTGGAAGAAAGATGCCCAGGGAACTGGAATTGGCTGGTGGATTTCACGAGGGCCTCCTGTCACCAGAAAGATGCTATTCAACTCTGAAGGATTCTGGGGATTCAGTAAGATGGAGGTTTACTCTTGGTATTCAGCAAATGCCAAAAATATCCAAAATGGAGGGTGGGGATTTGGGAAGTGAATTACCAATAGTGTAAATGTATCTGTTTGTGTCTGGAGAGGTCACTCAGTGGTTAAAAGTGCTCGTTACACTTCCAGGGGATCTGAATTTGGTTCCTAGCACCCACATCAGGCCACTCACATCTTCCAGCAACTCCAGCTCCAGCAGATCCAATGCCCCTTTCTGTCCTCCAAAGGTCGTGCCCACATGTGGCATAAACACACATACATCTACATAAAACATACACATCTATTTAATGTGGGGTCACACTGTGCTTCTTTTCCTGGGAAGATATAAAGAAATGTCTGTTCATCTCATGGCTAACTCATAGACCAAGGAAGTGACTCCAGCCAAATCCTGCTCTGTGACGCAGTGAGCTGCGTGAGGTGACTCAAAAGCAGCTGTGTCGCTGGAGAGGCCGCAGCAGAGGTGAGGACATCACGAAAGTTGGATCACTGGAGTCTCCACCAGTAGCTAACGTTCTACCTCCCGTGTACTGTAGTACTCCCTAAGACCACACTACAGATCAGGGCAGAAGGCGGTGGGGACAGGAATCTCAGGTGAAGGGCTGTGGCCTTTCCCACGGCTTCTATTATTTGGTTATTCCATCGCCATGACTGTGGGAGTGGGCTATTCTGTTCTGTCAGACTCGGAGGATAGCTTTACTCCAATAACATCAAATCATAAGCAAGTGATGGGTTCACGGGTCCTCTGTTCTGCTTTAAAGAACATTGCCGGGGCTGGGGAGATGGCTGGAGAGAGATACTTGTTGAGTAAGTGTGGAAACAAGCCTCAACACCCGCCTGCAAGCCGAGCATGATGGTGCATGCCTATAGCTCCAGTGCTGGGGGTGGAGACAGGTGATTTCAGGAGTTCACTGGACACTGCAGTCTAGCTGCATGCTAAACCTTAGGTTCAGTGAGAGACCCTGTCTCAAAAATAGCTGGAGACCCAGGTGAAGAAGTCATACTGAGATTGAGCCCTGGCTTCCACATTTCTGCCCATGTGTGTGCACCCACAAAGGACATTGACCTTTCAGGGTCTCCACAGGACTGTATCCACTGGTACACACTACTGAGATCCCAGGACACCTCTCTCCCATGCTCTACCCCTTCACATCCACTGGGATTCTCACACTGGCTTCAGCTCTCAGGAGAAAGTGACGGATAACAACTTAGAGTTGCAAGTGTGAGGGACAGTTTCCAGGGACTGGAACTTTTCTGAGGATGAGAGCTTTCCGAGGTCCCTGAAGTTACAGCAGTGAGGCCCAAATCACAGACGCAATGATGGTTAAAGGCTCCCAGGGATTCTCTGTATGTCCTGGATAAGAATGGTGTGAGAAGCTGGGTGGTGGTGGTGCACATCTTCAATCCCAGCACTCGGGAGGCAGAGGCAGGTGGATCTCTGTGAGTTCGAGGCCAGCCTGGGCTACAAAATGAGTTCCAGGAAAGGCGCAAAGCTACACAGAGAAACCCTGTCTCGAAAAAACAAAACAAAACAAAACAACAACAAAAAGAATGGTGTGAGAATATGGCTTTGCTTTTAGAGCAGTGGTTCTCAACCTGTGGGTCATAACCCCTTTGGGGGAGGGGAGGGTTGAACAACCCTTTTACAGTGTCACATACCACATATCCTGCATATCAGATATTCACATTATGATTCATAACAGTAGCAAAATTACTGTTATGAAGTAGCAACGAAAATTATTTTATGGTTGAGGGTCACCACAATGTGAGGAACTGTATTAAAGGGTTGCAGCCTTAGCAAGGTTGAGAACCATGGCTTGAGAGGGTTTTATACAGAGCCTCAGGTGAACAGTTGACCTTACCTACCATCCCACAGCAGCCAGCCGATACATTTGCCAACGTAGATGCGTGTGTGTGTGTATATACACTGTCTACACATCATAAGTGAACCTCCTGCTAGATCCCCACCTTTCCCATCATAGATGTTAATGGTAGAGTATAAACAGACCAGGTAGTGCTTCTCACTACTCCTCTCATTGCCCATATTGTCCTTTCCGAGCTTCTGTATTGTGCTGCCCTGTGAATCTGTGAGCTTGACTCTCTACAGCAGTGGCTGTTTAATGTGAACACTGGCTGTCACTGTTCACGTCTGTCGTGTCTCCTGGCTGGTGATGCTGTGGAGTGGACTGTGGAGCCTTTAGGAGGTGGGGCCTGCTTGGCAGAAGTAGGTTACCAGGGGCAGGCCCTGGTTCTGGTCTGCCCTCTCTCTTTCCTGGTCGGATGTGATGGATGGGTGGAGTCTCCACCGCACAACCTGATGGCCATGAACTCCACCATGCTTCCCTGTCCTCACTCACGTTGTCGTCTCTGCCAGGCATGTTGTCACTGCAGCACAGAGGTGACACCCAGTTCTGTGAGCCACTGTGTCCCCGCTGCTATAGAAACTCAGACACCTCGGGCGGCTGCATCCCAGCACTGAGCACTGAGAGGGAGGAATTACTGCTAAGAGAGCATGCTCCCTGGGTGCAGAGGAAGCAGGGTAGCTGTGAATGGTGGCAGCCACACTCCCAGGGCCAGGTGTTGGTGACACCTTGTAGGCCAGCGTGAATAGGTGCATCTCTAGTGATTAGAGCTGGGACAGGTTTTCTGGATGAACTCTTGATGGCCCCTGGGTGAGAGCCGCTGTCCTCTCATGTTCCAGGCCTCACTTCTGCTAATTAAACCTTGGCTAGGCTCAGAAACTACTCGAGGCTCCTCCTGTCCCTGCCCAGTGTGACCCGGCAGAGCAGAGCTCTGAAAGACAGTCTTGCAGTTCATGAGGGTGTGATAAGGGTAGTCAATCAGAAGTGCTGCCCTAGGAGCTGGCATGCAAGTGAACTGCCTAGCGCAGCCTCAGTCACACTCTTGATCCCTCTACCACCTGCTGATCCATGTGCTGTGGGAAGAGAACCAGGGACATTGTCCCGACTTAATGGGAAGACAGGAATGCAGGATAAGGGGAAAGATTCGTGAGCACAGAGGAAGATGTCCGGGGTGGGCTTTGAAGGAGCATCTCCAAGTGCTCCAGTCCCACCCCCACCCTGCTTGCTTTCCTACTACGATAGTTAGGTTGGACTTGACCAATTCATTTTCTCCATATATCAAAGGAGAATCATGTCCTGTACACACCAGGGATTTGAGAAACGAATCAGGCTTCCACAGCCTGAGTCTGTCTTTGACAGTCTTCTCCCTGCATCCCATGTTACCATGGGTCACTATCGCAAGGTATGGGCATGTGTGGGCATGTGTGTGCTGGTGTCTGAAGACAGAAGTCATACTGTGATAGAACATACTCTGGAATAGCTAGGCCTGGTGGCACACACCTATAATCCAGAACTCAAGAGGCAGAGGCAGGAGGATTATCTCAAGTGTAGGCTAGCCTGGGCTATATAGTGAGTTCCAGACTAGCCTCAGTGCCACACAGCAAGACCCTGTCTCCAAACTAGAAAATACCCAGGGAAGTTTGGCTATATTGTTTAGACACAGAACAGATAGTGGTGAATTGTGAATTGAGCCCAACAAACCAGGCTGTCACCAAGCTAAGGACACAGTTGCAACCAAGTGACAAGTGGATCACTAGGAAAACGTTATTAACATATTTTTTGAATTAGAAAACTGTTGCAATTTCATGAGTAAAAATCGTTTTAACAGTACATTTGAGGTGATACAAAGATAAGGATTTTTTTCCTGTTGTGGGGAGTGGTCGAGGTTGGCCAAACAGAAACAAACAACAGAAGAACAAGCAGCAAAAACCACCAGATTAAAAACTCCAGGACACCTGCATGAGGAAAGCATCAGGGTTGGTCTGGAGGCCAAGTCTGGTCAGTTCTGTGATGGATATTGTCAACTTGATGGACTCTAGAGTCACTGAAAAGACAGCCCTGGGGCACGACAGTGAAGCAGTTTCTAGGTTGGGTGGGAAGACCTCATGGAAAGGTGGGCGGCACCATTCCACAGCGAGAGTCCTGGACTACATGGAAAGAGAAAGCCAACTCAGCATAGCATTCATCTCTCGCTGCTCCCTGACTGTCATGTGACCAGCTGCCAAGCTCCTGCCTCCACGAGGTCCCTCTAGGACGGACCGCATTCTCCATCCCTCATTCCCTTAAGTTACTTCTCCTCAGACAGGTGGTCACAGCAATGAGAAAAGTAATGGATGCAGTCCCCACAGCAAGTTGAAGTAGAATTCACCTGGAAGGATGAACTCAGCGTGCCTGAGTTAACAGAAAGCCTGTTGCGTACAGCCTGACAGTGGCCATCCTTCAGTGGCTTGATGTTGTTAAACATGAAAGCCCCACAGCAATGCTGTCAGCCTGCTCCTGCTCAGTACACTTTTGACTGGAGCCCCACCCCTCGTCAATGTGGCCCCTTGGGCAAAGGATGTTTCTGCAAGCATAGAATTTGATGGATTTGATGACTGAAGGCTCATGCTCATGTTCTGTTCTGGGGCTCCCCTCCACTGTGAGAGGTTTGTGGCAGAGAGCCTAGAATGCCATAATCCCAGTGAGATTGCACCAGGCTTGGAGAGACCCAGTGATTGCACTGTGAGCTTCTGTTCACTAGGAAATGGAAGTAACAGATACAACCCGCAGCTGAGGTCACTGTCCATCCTAGGGCCTCGTGGCCGGAAGGCAGATCTTCCACACTGGTGAACTGCTTGCCCTCTGCAGTCATCTCTCTGTGAGCACCCTTCCTGCCTCCTGACATGTAGGAGTGGCTTGCCAGGGATGCAGCTTTCTGAGCTGGATACAAGGGGCCAGCTATGGCTGCAGTTGATCAGTTGTGACTTCTTTAGTATATAGTGTTGCTTAGCATGAGTGAGAGCTGATTTTTGAAGGCCTTTCCAGGTTGTGGTGCTCTCAAAGGATTCCTAGCTTCCCTTGGGTATAGTCTTAGGTATCATGGACTGTCAGTTTAGGAGACACTGTGACTGTGTGCCTTTATAAATGGGTGAAACCTTGGAGCATTTCCCTGTGTATATATTCATAACCCTGCCCCCATGCTGGTGCAGAGGTTGGCTGAATCTTTATCTTATTTTTTGAGATAAGAGTTCTCTCACTATATTGAGAATTCTTGATTGAGAACTCTGATTTGGCTAGAATGGCTGGTCAACAACTCCTGGGAACCCTCCTGTTTCTGCTCCCAACACTGGAATTCCAGGAGCATGCTGGTACACCTGGCCTTTTTTTTTTTTTTAA
>CABHPP010134167.1:0-17961 GCA_902168425.1 Peromyscus attwateri
CTCCTTCTACTATGTGGGTTCCGGGGATCAAACTCAGGTTCGGCAGCAATTACCTTTACCTGCTGAGCCATCTTGCCAGCCCCTAGAAATATATTCTTTTCTTTTCTTTTTGGTTTTGTTTTTTGAGACAGGGTTTCATTGTGTAGCTTTGGCTGTCCTGGAACTCACTCTATAGACCAGGCTGGTCTCAGACTCACAGAGATCCGCCTGCCTCTGCCTCCCAAGTGCTGCCATTAAAAGCAAGTGCCACCACTGCCCGGCTGAAATACATTTATTAATTGCCACAGCATGAATCAAAGCAAGGATGGACAGAGGAAGCCGACATGGAGGCATGAGGAAGAGGATCTTCAGGGGAGACAATACAGAGAGGTACAGAACACCGGAGAGCCCCTGGCATCCTGTGCCAGCGTCTCTATACTGCCAATAGGAAACAGAGTGAGAAGCAGGGGTCCTGTACCCTGGGAGAACTTTAGATGAGAGGATGGGAGTTTTCAGATCCGGCCTTAAGAGGTGAGAGCATGGTGGTAATCACCATCCTCTCTGTGAAAACATGTTTCTCAGAGAAGGCAATATGGGGAGGAGGATGCATACCCGAGTTCCTGTGTGCCAGGCTGAAGACCAAAGAGAAAGTCAAGGTTGCTGTTCGTTAGCCGAGGACCCTTTGGAGGATGACTTAACCTAACCTCCTGAGCCTCTGTTTGCTTGTGTGTGCACACTCTCTCTCTCTCTTCGCAGTATATGGATTAAAATCTGCGTCTCTTTTTTTTTTTTTGCTTTTCTTTGTGTGTTCGTCAAAAAAAAAAAAAAAGAAGAAGAAGAAGAAGAAGAAGAAAAAAGAAAAAAAAAGTCTAATTAGAACTAGATGCCTCAACTTCATTCCAGCCTTTTTTTTCCCCCAGATTTATTTTTATTTATGTGCATGGGTGCTTTGCCTGCATGTACGTCTGTGTGCCACATGCATGCCTGGTGCCTGCAGTGGTCAGAAGACAGGATCAGATCCCCTAGAATTGGAGTTACAGATGTGAGTGGCCATCTGGGTGCTGGGGATTGAACTCGGGTCCTCAGGAAGAGCAGACAGTCCTCATAACTGCTGAGCCATCTCTCCAGTCCCCATATTTATTTTTAGTTATTCATATATGTGTGTGTCTATGTACAGGTATTTGCGCATGAGCACAGCTACCAGCAGAGGCCAGAGGGGTTGGTTCCCCCTGAGCTGGAGTTATAAGAAGTAGTAAGCCACCAGATGTGGGTGCTGGGAACTGAACCCAGGTCCTCTGGAAGAGCAGCATGTGCTTTTAAATGCTGAGCCATTTCTCTAGGCCCTGGCCTCCCTCCTTTTAACAGAAAAGTAGAATTTTAAGGACCAAGTGGCTTGTCTGGTCACAGAGATTCCAGTAACTTCTAAGTGGCATTGGTGCATCATGAACTCCTGCCCCCCAGTTCCACAGTCACCCACAGACCAAGGGCCGCTCATTCCAGAGGTGGCCGGTCTCTCTGCAGCTATGAGGGAAAGTCTGGGCTGGGCGTGCCTGACTGATTAGGCTTTGCCAAAACATTCCAACCCTGCTTCCATATTTAAAAATCCATCTGGTCTTTGTCCCGAGTATTTTCCTTTCCATTTTAAAATGTGAGTGTCTTTCTGAGGAAGAGCCGATCCATGTGTTTTTGATTCATTTAAACTTAATTTCTCTAAAAAAAAGGGCAGACATCCCGAGCTTCACACATTTTCAAACGACAGGAAATAAAGAGAAGCCAAGTGTGGGGAGACTGGGTAGAGACAGACCTCAGGCACTCATCGGGCTCTCCTGTTCAGGAAAATGATGTCGTTCGACCCTACAGTGAATGTTGAGCCTGGCTTTACTTCCTTATTCCGTGGCAGATCCAGCCAAGATGACAGTTATAACAAACACTTGGCCAGCCAGCACTGAGAATATAATGAAGCAATGGATTAGCCGGATCCTTGAAAGCTTGGCTGGGGTGTGCAGTAAGAGAAGAAGCAATGGTTCTTTGGTGCTTCCTGGCTCTTAGGGTTTAAATCAAAACAAACGCCAGGCGGTGGTGGTGCACGCCTTTAATCCCAGCACTCGGGAGGCAGAGCCAGGCGGATCTCTGTGAGTTTGGGCCGGCCTGGTCTACAGAGCGAGATCCAGGACAGGCACCAAAACTACACAGAGAAACCTGTCTCCAAAAAACCAAACCAAACCAAACCAAACCAATAACAACAACAACAAACAGGGTCTCACTGTGAAGACAGACCAGGTTGGCCTTGAACTCACAGAGGTCCATCTACCTATGCATGCCAAGTGATCGGATTAAAGGTAAATACCACCACACTTGCCCTGGCCTGTTATATTTTGAATCTGAAATACCCCACACCGGCTTGTGTTTAGAAAGCTTTTTCTCCTCAGCTGGTGTCATTGTTTTGGGAGGCTGCATAACCTTTAGGAAGTGATGCCTAGCTGGCTGATGTAGGTAAATAAGACCAGGCCTTTGAATATAGCCTGGTCCTGGTTTATTAAAGTGGGTCTCTCAGCTTCCTGTGTCACTATAACATGAACGGCCTGTGTCATGGATTCCTGCTGCCGCGAAGGGAGCTGCTCCTCCATGTCTCTGCCGACAGGATGGCCTGGAAAGGCTTTTAGACACAGAGCCAGAATAAACCTTCCTTCTGTCCCATGGTCTCTGTCAGGTAGCATGAAAGTGACTGACGCACCGATTGTCTAATTATGTAACCCAGCAGGAGCGCTCTCTAAACACATCTCTTATAATGAGTAGCAGACTGGGATAACTGGGGAAAGAGAATATTCGATCTGTTTGTGGAGAGAATAATAGAGACAATGTAAGTGGAATGTGCTGTAGTCAGGGAAACCTGGGGTGAAAGTTTGGATCCGACAATTAGATGCAGGGACTCTAAGTTAAAGTGACTTTATATGAGCATCATCAACAAACCACTCCAAACACTGATATAAGAATTAAATGAGCCTGGTGGTGGCAGCATACGCCGTGAATCCCAGCACTCAGCAGGCAGATCTCTGTGAGTTCAAGACCAGCCTGGTCTACAGAGCGAGTCCCAGGACAGCCAGGGCTACACAACCCTGTCTTAAAAAACAAAACAAAACAAAAACAAACTAAAAATTAAATGAGACAATGTGTGTGGTGTGGCAATTGATAAACAGTTAATAAATAACAGCTAGTAGCATCACATTGTCTGAAAATAAAACTCTGGATGTTGAATTCCCTTTTCATTATCATTTAAACCGTGATTCAAGCAGTCTTCCGATACCCCTCGAGGTCAAAAATCAACAAAAACTCAATGAGATAGTTTAAAGCCATCAGCAGATGTGGTTAGGGCTGAACTGGAGAAAATGAAAAACTGTAGTAGGGACTGGCAGGGTGGCTCAGTGGGTAAAGACACTTGCCACCACACCTGATGCCCTGAGGCCAATCGCCATAACCCACCTGAAGCTAGCAGAGAAGCAACTCCTTCCTACAAGTTGCTTTCTGATTGGCACTCACATACGGTGGCACAGTCCCTCCTGAAATAACATTTAAAAATAAAAACAAAATAACAACAACAACAACAAAAAACCAAACTGTTGTTGCAGGTTTACAAAGCTGTTGAGAGACCAGTCAGAGATGCTTGAGAAAAATCACAACACAATTTAGCAGTGGATCAACCAGACCCAGAGTTGAGCCTTTGGCCCCAGCAATGCAGAGGCCATACTGTAGGATGACCTCAATTGGGAAAAATGTCATTAGGATTCTGAACTTGAACTTGAATTGTAAGAGTCCTTAGTGTATCGTGAGCCCAAAGCCTAGGTTTGTTTTGTTGTGTGATATTTTGATTGTGTTCTGACAAATAAAGTTCGCTTGGAGTCAGAGGGTGGAGCTAGCCACTAGCTGACCAAAATTAACAATAGAGGTTTGGAGGACTGTAGACAGAGAGGGGACAGGAAGTGGTAAGGCAGGGTTGAGAGAGGGATCTCAGCCTTTTTGGACGGAGGAATGGTAGAGGTAGGAAGCTACAGGCGGCTGCTCCCTGCTTCCCTGATCTTTCAGCTTCTTATCCTGATATTTCACTTCCAATTTTTTCTTGCTAAAGATTAATTAGATTAATGCTTCATATGGCATTCCAATATGGGGCTGAAAAACCTGACAAAGCTTAGAAAAGGATTCTAGACACATAAAAAACGAAATCAAGCACAGCTTCTTGGTAGCTGCGTTTCTGTGGTGGCCTCTGCTGGCGACAGGCAGAAGTGCAACTCCTTTAAGAGATGGCTTCCTGGCTCTTGAAGGAGCTTCCTGACAAAAGCAGGAGAATCTTTTAAGAGGCCCTGCTACCAACACTTACATGGTGTTGATGAGCAGCAGGTAGCAGGCTACTTGGTGGTGGCGTGGACACAGAAAGTTCCCAGAGTTGGGGCAGTAAATATGGTTCCCAGAGCTGGCGGTAAACATGCCTCCATCATAACACTAACCTCTTTGGAAACCAAGAGGGAGAAGCCAGCCGCCAACATGCCATGATGTAAGTAAGTTACACAGCAGTTTCTTGTTTTTTTGTTTGTTTGTTTGGTTGGTTGGTTGGTTTTTTTTATATGTTTTTAAAATTTATTTTTTTTTAAATTACACTCAAGATATTAATTACACTCATGATATTAATCACATTTGTGGTATTCATAGATTACATTCGCAGTATTCATTCAATTATATATATATATTTTAATTTTAAATGCCGAATGTCATTTATTGAAGGGGGGAGGAGGTCTTAAATACAGGCTTACAGCACAATGGGAGAACCCCAGAGGGCAGAAGTTCGCTACTGATGTTTGTTTTTGTTTTTGTTTTTTGTTTTGTTTGTTTGTTTGTTTGTTTTGTTTATGTAGACAGAAAAGGTTACAGATACACAGTAAGGACATATTTAGACAAAAAGAGCCTTTAAATGGGTCACAGTGTGTTTGAAAATATGCGCAGGATTGAGAGAGAAGAGAAAGTATATACAGTCTTAGATTTAAAAATATAGTTTTAAAATAATAAAGCCCTTAAAAAGGGAGTAAATTAATATAAAAGAAATAAGCCTTGTAAAGATGGGAAATAAACAGAGTCTGGATGCTGTATGTTATTGTGTTTTCTTTATATTTTTTGGCTGCTAAGAGACATTGGATTATGGAAACTGCTGGATTAAACCAACCTATACATTTTAAAAACATCTTGACTTCAAAATTTAAGTGAAAAGATGTGTTGCTTTGGGGGAGAGGTTATGTTTTTATTTCCACAGGAAATGAGAGGCTGTGGATTCATTCTGGGCTAAGGAAAATCAGGTTTGATCGAGGAAGACCCCCTGAAAAATCTGGCTACAAACATAATGAAATAGACCTAAAAGAACTACAAGACATGTGATGTATATTTTACCTGCTCAAACATAAAAAAAAATCTCTGGCTGATTTATATACAATGCACAATCTATGCTTGTACTAATATAGATATGTATGTTACCTTTAAAAGTTTATATATTTTCAGAGCAAGGAGACCAGACACCAATGAAAACAGTGGCCCAGGTGATCCAGCATCCAGAACAGCTTCCAAATGCTGACTGAGATGATCCAGCCTCACAAAATACTATAGCCAAGATCTATCAATTATCCTGAATTTTCTCAGGGTCCCCCAAAGATTGCCAGTGCCCTCAATCAACAGTAAGTAGTCTAGAGAACTGTGCCCATATTCCCCCAAAATGGGTTATTTATTATCATTTAAGGGTGGTTGCTTACAAGTTGTTATTGGTAATGGTCAAGAAAAAAAAAGAAAACTAAACAAAGGAGATTAGATTCAGAGATCTCATTCTAAAAAGAAGAGGGGGGGATATAAAAATGATAGGATAAAAGGGTAGATTATTGAATCTACTTTAATCCAAAAAAACTATTAATCTTAAATATTTTAAATTGTCATGGATTTTGATTTTTCGCTACAAATTTAAAGTTTATTTTGTTATACTATATGTATATTTTTACTCTTGCTTAGGGTATTATGTTTATGCATCTCATTTAAAAATGTAATATATAATTAAGAAATACAGGTTAATAGTCATCTATAATAGAAAACTTATAGTCATATTAGGTGTGTTTTCAAGGTCATAAACAGATATATTTAGATAGATGGTCTTCAAACACTTCAAAGACTTACAGAATATGGCCTTTTTTTTTTTTTTTTTTTTTTTGGTTTTCGTTTTTTTCTCTGTGAAACAGTTCTGGCTGTCCTAGAACTCACTCTATAGACCAGGCTGGCCTAGAGCTCACAGAGATCTGCCTGCCTCTGCCTCCTGAGTATTGGGATCAAAGGCGTGCGCCACCACCATTACCACCACCACCACCACCACCACCACCACCCAGCCAGAATATGGCATTTAATATGTTTAATAACCTAAGGCTTTTCATGACAGAGAGACATGTCTGCTCCTGGCAACACCAATTACTTCAAAGATAATAATGGACATTCAAATATATTCTATATGAAGTTTATTTTCTTTATGGAAAAAGCTAGCCATGTAGGCAAAGAAACTGCCCTTGTCTTCATTGCTGACAGTTACTCTCCAAACTGGACTTGCAGGATGCAAGAAAGTTACCACCAAACTTTGCCAAGACAAGGCAGCAAAGTCCTTCAAAAATTCTGCTTCACAGAAAAGTCTGTAAGATATTCTAGGCCTGCAGGCCTAAGATGGATGCCCCAACATTACAGAAGAAACTTGGGTGACTGTCCACGCAGCCAGCTGTTTCTGTCATTTCTTAATTTTGGAAGTTGTTTAGTCTCTACTTCCTGTTTACTCAGGTAATATTATTTCCTTCTCAGGTCTCTGATGGAGTTGAAGACTAGATAGTTATAGTTTTCCTTGTTACCAAATTCAGAAAAGAAACTCACGAAAGAGGTGTAAAGTGTGTAAGGTTGAGAGACATAAAAAGATAGTTTTGGATTGGCAATATAAGTTAGGATAGAAAGTGAATTAGGTACAACATTTTTGACTCACCCAGATAGGATAGATAATGGAGTTTTTTCTCTGAATTTGTCAAATGAAAATGGACTAGACATTGTTAATACAATTATTGACTGTACATATTTGTATATAGCTATTGTTCTTATTGTATATAGTTTTATTATGTTAGTGAAAATCATCACTTTTTTTTTCTTTTGGTTCTTCTGAGACAGGGTTTCTCCGTGTGGTTTTGGTACCTGTCCTGGATCTCACTCTGTAGACCAGGCTGGCCTCGAACTCATAGAGATCTGCCTGGCTCTGCCTCCCGAGTGCTGGGATTAAAGGCATGTGCCACCACTGCCCGGCAAAATCTTCACTTTTTATTTAGACAAAAAAGGGAAAATGTTGTGTGATATTTTGATTATGTTCTGACAAATAAAGCTTGCTTGGAGTCAGAGGATGGAGCTAGCCACTAGCCGACCAAAATTAACCATAGAGGTTAGGAGGACTGTAAACAGAGAGATGACAGGAAGTAGTAAGGCCAGGCTGAGAGAGGCCTTTTGAATAGAGGAATCGTAGGGGTAGGGAGCAACTGGCAGCTGTTCTCTGCTTCTCTGAGCTTTCAGATTCTTTTTTTTTTTTTTTGTGGTTTTTCGAGACAGGGTTTCTCTGTGTAGTTTTGGTGCCTGTCCTGGATCTCACTCTGTAGACCAGGCTGGCCTCGAACTCACAGAGATCGCCTGCCTCTGCCTCCCGAGTGCTGGGATTAAAGGTGTGCGCCACCACCGCCGGGCTTGTTTTGTTTTTTTTTTTTTGAGACATGGTTTCTCTGTATAGCCCTGGCTGTCCTAGAATTCAGAGATCCACCTGCCTCTGCCTCCCACCTGCTGGGATTAAAGGTGTGTGCAACCACTACTCAGCCATGTTTTGTTTTGCTTTTTTTTTTTTTTTTTGGTTTTTTTTTCGAGACAGGGTTTCTCTGTGTAGCTTTGCGCCTTTCCTGGAGCTCACTTGGTAGCCCAGGCTGGCCTAGAACTCACAGAGATCCGCCTGGCTCTGCCTCCCGAGTGCTGGGATTAAAGGCGTGCGCCACCAACGCCCGGCTTTGTTTTGCTTTTTTAACTTAAAAAATTATTATTCATTTTATATGTATGAATGATGAATGTTTCGTGTGAATATATGTCTGTGCACCATGTGTGCCTGGTGCCCTCCAAGCCAGAGGAAGGTGCCAGATCCTCTGGAACTCCAATTCTAGATTTTATAATACAAGTAATACAAGTTTGCACATGCACACATGCTCGCGTGTGTGTGTGTGTGTGTGTGTGTGTGTGTGTGTGTGTGTATGTATGTATTAGAAACTTGTGTAGGGGCCAGGCGGTGGTGGTGCATGCCTTTAATCCCAGCACTCGGGAGGCAGAGCCAGGTGGATCTCTGTAAGTTCGAGACCAGCCTGGTCTACAGAGAAAGTCCCTGGACAGGCTACAAAGCTACACAGAGAAACCCTGTCTCGAAAAAACAAAACAAACAAACAAACAAACAAAAACCAAAAAAACTTGTGTAGGAGGCTGGAAAGATGGCTTAGTGGTTGTTGCTCTTCCAGAGGATCCAAGTTTGGTTCCCAGTACCCACATTGGCCTCTTAGAACTGCCTGTTACTCCAGCTCCAGGGGATGCTCTCTTCTGGTTTCTGTGGACACCCACACACACATGGCAGATACAGAGATGCACACCCTTACATATAAATGAAACATAAAATAAATATGGAGAAAGTAAAATAGAGAGAAAAACTACTTAGTGGATATGAGGTTTCCTTGTGGAGTGATGAAATGCTTTGGAACCACATGGAGGTAAGGGATGTGACACTGTGAACATACTGAATGAGTGAATAAATTTATATCAACATGTATGGCTCTTGCAGAGGATCTGAGTTGGGTTCCAGCCCTTGCATGAGGCAGCTCACATAAGAGCCTATAACTCTAACTATTTCTAAGCGAGAAATCCATGGAGTCTGCTTAATGGGCAAAGGGATTTATTCAGAAAGGAAAACTCACAAGACAGAACGGAGGAATTGTCTCGGGGTCCTGGAAAAGGTGAGGCACGGTCCCATGCTGTTCTTCTGCCTGAGACTGTCCCAGCATCCAAGTCCCACGAGGGAGCAAAGAGAGCATCTCAGGTCTTAAGGGTGCCCCGAGCCACACCCCAGGGGCAGGTACTTAGGGCAGTTACCTGCTACATCTCTAGGGGCAGTGCTTCAAGGTCATAGACAGAACAGCAGTTCCCTACATCTAACTTCAGCTCTAGGTGGATCCAATACTTCGGATGGGCATCTGTACTCAGCCACACCCTCCCCACCTCATCCCCTTAAAGAAATAAATTTTTTTTTGTTTTTTGTTCTTTTTTTGCAATGGTAACCATTTTTAAGTTCACAATTCAGTGGCATGAATTACATTCAAGATATTAATTGCACTCATGATATTCATTAATTACACTCATGATATTAATTATATTCATTGATTATATTCACAGTATTCATTCAATAACTATATTTATGATATTTCATTAATTACATTAATTGTATTGATTTATTACATTCATGATATTGTGTTCTGATACTACTGTCCGTTTGTGAGGTTTTTCCATCACACAAAACAGAAACTCTGTACTTAGGAAATCATTGCTCTATATTCCTTTCTTCTCCATCTTGAGATAACATCTAATCTTTCTGTCTCTATGAATTTGTATATTCTATATAAAAGAAATATTTTTTTTTTGTTTTTTTTCGAGACAGGGTTTCTCTGTGTAGCTTTGCGCCTCTCCTGGAGCTCACTTGGTAGCCCAGGCTGGCCTTGAACTCACAGAGATCCCGCCTGGCTCTGCCTCCCGAGTGCTGGGATTAAAGGTATGCGCCACCAACGCCCCGGCAAGAAATATTTTTATTCTGCATAAATTATGCAATGTGTTATTGCTACAGATGTAGAAAATAGGGCAAGGAAACAGAATGGAGGTCAGAAGTAGATTCAAGAATTATCGAGAATTTAGTATGTGCTAAATAAAACAGTTCAAACCAATGGAAGTTAAAATTGATAACTTCGTAAGTGATATTGGAATAAGTGAAGAGCTCTCGGGAGAAATGTAAGCCTCAGGCTGGAGGCATAGTTCAGTAGCAGAATATTGCCTGACATGCTGGAGGCCCTGGTACCACACACACACACACACACACACACACACACACACACACGTGTACATAGACAGTGAGACTTCTACCTCGCTGTATAAATAAAACCAGATTTTCGAGAGCTGGAGCTGCAGCTCAGGGGTTAAGAAGACACACTGCTCTTCCAGGGAACCTGCATTCAGTTCCCAGCACCGGTGTCGGTGGCTCACAACCACCTGTGACTCCAGCTCCGAGGGATCTGACGTCCTCTTCTGAACTTCAAGGGCACCAGCACACATGTGACACACATACATACACAGGCACACACACACATACACATAAAATAATCAAGTATTTTTTAAAATTTACATGTATTCCATATTAAACGTAGAACATGAAGCCACAAGAGTTCTAGAAGGAAACATGGCAGTACTATGTATAATCCTGAGTTATAAAAGATATTTTTTATAAGACATGAGCTCTAGAGGTAAAAATGGAAAGACTAGTACATTTGACAAAGACAACACCAAGCAACCTCTGCCTATATGACGGAAATTATAAGCAAGGTTGGAAGGCAAACGACAAACCAGAACATGTTTGTCGTTCTTCTGACAGACTTGCTGACTTCTCTAACACAAGGAGATCTCTACAGTCAATAGGAAAATGGAGGCGCTGGGCCTCTGGGTTTGGTGGAGGCCTTGACTAACATTTATGAAATCCTGCTTTTGACCCCTGGCACCTGACACACACCCAAAGAAGAGAAACAAAGAAAACACCAATAATTTCTAGGAAAAATGAATAAATGGATAATTTATCAAGAAATCATTGATTGGTTGATAAATATGAAATATGTTTAATTTCATTAGTAATTAAAAATACAAATAAGGAGCTGGGGAGATGGCTCTGTGGTTAAAAGCACATGCTTCAGATGGATGTGGTGGTGCACGCCTTTAATCCCAGCACTCGGGAGGCAGAGGCAGGCGGATCTCTGACTGGTTTAGAGGCTAGCCTGGTCTAGAGTGAGTCCCAGACAGCCAGCGCTACACAGGAAATAAAAAAAGATAAAAATTTTTGCAGAGTGCCAGATAAGGCTTGGCAGGTAAGAAAGAGCACTTGCCCCCAAGCCTGATGACTTAGTTTAGGGGACCCACATAGTGGAGGGGAGAGCTGAGACCTCTGATTTCTACACAGTGCATGCCCATATGCCCCATACAAATACAATGTATTAAAAATATATTAAAGTTAGTCTTTGAGTACCATCTTATGGAGATGTTGACTATTACTGTATTAAAATATAATTATTACCATATTAAATTATTCTATTTGTCACACTGAGGCAGACTGGGTTGAGATGTGTTTTCCATTACATTTGTGTTGAGTGTGGCTGTGTGTATAGTATAGTACATATAAAAAATATATGAAAAAGATCAAAGGCTAGTCCCCTCCTCCTCTTCCTCCTCTTCCTCTCCCCTGACCCTTTCTGAGACAGATGTCTCACTGCTATGTAGCCCTTGATATCCCGGAGCTCACTGTGTAGACCAGGCTGACCTGGATCTCATAGAGATCTGTCTACCTTGGCTTGCTGCCCCTATAAGTGCTGGGGTTAAAGGTCTACACCACCATGACCAGGTACCCACTTTATTATAATTAAATTTTTTATTTTCAACTATTACAAGTTAAAATCATTTTTAGCTCATGGCCTATATTGAAATAAATGTTAGGCAAGATTTGACCCTGAAAGTTGTCCTCTGACTTCCACACATGTGCCTGTGCCTGTGTGTGTTCATGTACACACACACACACACACACACACACACACACACACATACATACTCTCTCTCATAATAATAATAATAATAATAATAATAATAATAATAATAAATTTGGAAACACAAGAAAGCTGAATATGATACCTTTAATTCCAGCATTTGGGAGGTAGAGGCAGGTGCTCCAGGCCAGCCTGGGCTACATAGTAAGTCAGTACGTAGTTCAAGGTTTCTAGGACTGAGGGTTTAGCTCTGTGGTACAGTACTTACCTATCATTTCATTCATGTTGACCTGAGTCCTAGACCAAACATTAAAAAAAAACAACCAACAAAACAGAAAACAATTCTGGAAACATTTACCAAACATACTTTTGATTGAGAGTGTGTGTGTGTGTGTGTGTGTGTGTGTGTGTGTGTGTGCGCGCGCGCGCGCCCATGTGCCTGTGTGAGGGTTTCGCGACCACCTCGACCAGCAAGGAAGACACGACACCGAGCTCTTCTTCAAGCTGTTTATTCGGGCCTTTTTTAATCTTCTTCTTCTCCCCCCGAAGGGAGCCTGTCCCAGCCTTTATAGGTCTCATTCCACCGACCACCACACGCCACGTGGGACCCCAGGATAGGTACATGTGTGCCATAGCAAGCCGTTATCAAAACCCAAGCCAAACAGAATTGCTTTTCTCTAAATGTCCCGCCGGCGGGAAGGCAGGGACAGGATGTCAGCACCATCTTTAAGGCGCGGCAGCGCGGTGAAACGGCTCTCCACATGAGGGGATAGTCAATGTCTTCTTTAATACATTCCATGTTATTTTTTGAGAAAGGGTCTCACTAGGTTAAGGCATGCTTGGCTTTTATATGGGTGCTGAGGCCCTCAGGCAGGTTCTCATGCTCAGGCAGCAAGCATTTTACCCACTGAGCCAGCTCTCCAACTACTCCATGTTTTATTTTTATTTACTTTATTATGGTTTTTTAAATTAACTTATTTTATGTTTGGTCGGTTTATGCCTGGTATCCAAGAATGCCAGAAGAGGGTGTTCCATCCCTTGAAACTGGAATTACAGACAGTTTTGAGCTGCCATGTGGGTGCTGGGAACTGAACTTGGGTCCTCTATGTTGTGGGGTATTCACCAGAGAAGACTGCTTAGACATGGGTTTAAGCCATTAGAAAGTCTTCATTAGCTGGCCAGTAACCACACTAGATGTTCCGAATCCCAGTATATCCCTGAGCCTTTCTCAGGATGAGCTTTTAAGCACAAAAACCTTATCCTGGGTTGATACACTTCAGTTAACAAGAACAGTTAGCCAGAAGCAGAACTACAGAAGCCAAAAAGCAAGGTTGGTACATTTAGAGACTTTCCCAGAACTATGGACTTTGATGGATTGGGTCTTTGTTTTCATTTTTAGCAGGTGGTATTGTCTATGTGCTGAGTTTTACAGCCTGATTGGTACTTCTATCATGGAGTCAGTTGTGCTATGGTTTATGGGCCTACTAAGGTCTGGGGTCCTGTTACAATCTGGAAAAGCAATAACTGCTCTCAACTGCTGAACCATCTCTCCAGACCCTACTTCATGTTTTATTTATTTTTTAATTTTTTGGGTTTTTTTTTTTGTTGTTGTTTTGAGACAGGGTTTCTCTGTGTAGCTTTGCGCCTTTCCTGGAACTCACTTGGTAGCCCAGGCTGGCCTCGAACTCACAGAGATCTGCCTGCCTCTGCCTCCCAAGTGCTGGGATTAAAGGCGTGCACCACCACCGCCCGGCCAATTTTTTTTTTTTTTTTGAGACAGGATATGGTAGTCTGAATGTAATTGGCCCCCATAAGCTCATAGGAAGTGGCACTATTAGGAGGTGCTGCAATAGGATAAGGAACTAAATCTTTGAAATGTAAGCCAGCCTCAATTAAATGTTTTCCTTTACAAGAGTTGCCATGGTCATGTTGTCTTTTTACAGCAATAGAAACCCTAACTAAGACACAGGGTTTCTCTGTGTAGCCCTGGCTGTCCTGGAACTCACTCTGGTCATTATCCCTCATTACTCCTGGACAATATTTGATAACCATTCCTTTGTATATAATCTTGTATTAAGTTAGAACCTTCTTATTTAGACAAAAAGGGGGAGATGTAGTGGGTAGCCATTCCAGCTTTGGTCTGGAAGTTCCAACCCCCATTAAGGCTTCGGTATCTATCACGCCTACAAGGCGGGGCCAAGGGAGGGCCTGAAGACCTGAGATCGGGACGCGCTGCGCTCTCTTGTTTGCCGGACCTGGACGCGAGAGGAGACCGAGGAGAGTTCTCCAGAGAACACCGCAGGACTACACTGCGTCTTTTCCAGAACCTGCCACCTACCTATCCCTTCATTTGTAAGTTACCCACTAAATAAATCTTCCTTTTAAGAACGTGGAGTGGCCTAAGTAATTACACCAATACCAGACTGGCCTTGAAGTCAGAGATCCCCCTGCCTCTGCCTCCCAAGTACTGGCATTAAAAGTGTGCACCACCAACACCCAGCTTCTACTCTGTGTTTTAAATAAACTGGAAAGAAACAGGTAAAATTACCTTCAACATTGCTTTATTTAATTCCATATAGAAAAATATTATAGTTTCAATTATGTCAATACAAAAAGTATTCATGAGATATTTGCTGGATGGTGGTGGTGCAGGCATTGAATCCCAGCACTCGGGAGGAAGAGACAGGCAGATCTGTGAGTGTGAGTGAAACCTGTCTTGAAACAAACAAAACAAAATAAAAAAGTATTAATGAGATATTTCACCTTTTTCAGCTAAGTCTTTGGTATCCTGAGTATACTTAACATTTACAGTACAATGTCTATATTTATTTTAGCCATGTTACAAGATCTCAGTAGCTACAGATGGTTGGAGGCTACCATAGCAACAATGCTGGCCCAGAAAACTGTTTCCTAACTTCAGTTTGCATCAACAGGAAGGCTGTTGGGGCTAGAGAGATGGCTCAGCAGCTAAGAGCACTCACTGGCTGTTCTTCCAGAGGACCATGGTTCAATTCCTAGCATCCACAAGGCAGCTCACAACTTCAGTTCTAGGGTGCCTGACACCCTCATACAGGTGTATATGCAGGCAAAACACCAATGCACATAAATAAAAATAAAAAAAACAATATTAGAACAACAACAACAACAAAATAACACACACACACACACACACACACACACACACACTACTTGGCTACATCTCCACAGTTTCTCATTCAATAAGTCTTGGTGGGGTCCAAATACATGAGATCCTAACCAATTTCCCATGTGGTGCTGACTCTGTTGGTCTGAAGATCACATGTTGAGATGCTAGTCTAGAAAATGGAGCACTAAAACATAGAGATACAATCAGAAGCCAGAGATATTTAAGCAAACATGTAACTGAGCATAGTGACTAGGTATGGAGCTCAGGGGCAGGGCACTTGTGTTTAAAAAAATTATTATATATTTATTGTGTGTGGGGGGGGTGAGGGGTGAAGTGTGCCATGGCACAAGCATGAATGTCAGAGGACAACTTGTGGGAGGTTGTTCTCTCCTAATGTCATGTGGGTGCCAGAGATCAAACTTGGGTCACTGGATTTTGCAACAAGAGCAAATGTGTAAATGCAGGGTCCTCTCCAGACCACTTGTTCTCAAAAACCTGGAAGCCACTTCCCAAACTACCACACGGAGGCTTATATTAATTATAAATGCTTGGTCGATGGCTCAGGCTTATTACTAACTAGCTCTTACATTTAAATTTACCCATTCCTATTAATCCTAATTAATCTAGTAAGCCACGTGATCCATGGCTTACCAGTCCTCCAGCATCCTGCTTCTTGGGTGGCTTGCGCCATCTCTCACCAACTCTGCCCCTCCTCCTTTGAATCCTCAGTTTGATTGTTTCGCCTAACCTTATTCTGCCTTGCCATAGGTCAAAACAGCTTTATTATCAACCAATGAGAGCAATACACATTCACAGTGTACAGAAGGATTATCCCACAGCACCAATGTTCTTTTGTACTTGCGTAGCGTGTGTGAGCATGGCAAAAGAACATAGAACGATAATGAGATGCCACTACATGTTTAACTGGATGGCTGAAAACCGAAGTGTCGACTATACCAAATCCTGGTGAGGAGGCAGAGCAGTGCCATTCTTGTCTGTTGCTGGAGAGAAAGTAAAAAGGCATCACTCTGGCAGTGTCTGGCAACACTAAATACAATGTGTGAGCATGTTCGTGCGTATGTAGCTGTATATGCATGTGCTAGTGCACAAGCGTGTGAGTGCGCATATGTTGTGTGATAAAAATTTTTCCCTGGGAGACACGACACACATCTACTCACCCCAGACAGGGAACTCGTGACAGACCAATGTCCAACTTGGTGAACCAGTGAGTTTTCTTGGGGTTACTTGCAGGAGTATGGGTGAGGGGTCACTTAGAGGAGCAGAAAAACTTGATGACTGCATCCCCAAAGCCCACCCCAGCATGGCGACAGCTCACAAAGCTGGGAACTGGGGCACACTGCAGGCCGGCAGGCAGTTCAACAGGCTGGAGAGTCTCAGCTGGTTTAAACCTCTTCCATGAAGCTGGTCTGGCATGAGAGGTTTTTTTGTTTGTTTGTTTGGTTGGTTGGTTGTTTTTTTTTTTTTTTTTTTTTTGGCAGCTTTGGCTTATCTTCTGAGAGGGACTATAGGTTTTTATTGCTTAATCTGGCAGGGAGTGGCTAGTGGCTCTGGTGAGTTTCAGGGACTTCTCTGAACTCTTTGGTATTATTTGCCTTCCTGCTTAAGGAGCCTCCCTGCAGAGAGTGTTTCAATCTCCAAGGAAACTGTTACATAACAGCATACAGATGGAGGCCAGACACCTACTTCAGGTATCAACACTCAGGCGCGGTCCATCTTTTTTAAGGATTTTTTTCTTTTGTTTTTTGAGACAGGGTGTCTCTGTGTAGCCCTGGCTGTCCTGGAACTCACTCTATGGACCAGTCTGGCCTCAAGCTCAGAGAACTGTCCTTGCCCACCTGCCATTTTTTTAAATTAAAAACTTAAATCAGGGGGCTGGAGAGATGGCTCAGCAGTTAAGAGCACTGACTGCTCTTCCAGAGGACCAGGGTTCAATTCCCAGTACTCATAGACCAGCTCACAACTGTCTGTAACTCCACTTCCTGGGGACCCAACACCCTCACACAGACAAATGTGCAGGCAAAACACCAATGCACATAAAATAAAAATAAATTAATTAATTAAAAATTAAATCAGAGCGAGGCATGGTGGTGCAAGTCTAAAATCCTAGCACTGGGGAGGCAGAACTAAGCAAATTTCTGTAAGTTCAAAGCCAGTCTGGTCTATGCAGTGAGTCCAGGACATCCAGGGCTATGCAGAAAGACTCTCAAAAAAAAAAAATCAATTTATTTACTTATTATGTGTGCATGTATGTGTATGGACATGTATGTATGAGAGAACACATGTTGCCAGAGGACAGCTTAGCAGAGTTGATTCTCTCCTTCCATAATGGGTCAAACTCAGGCTCTCAGTCTCGGTGACAAGAGCCTTTACCTATGGAGCCATCACACTGGGATCTTGTCTTTTGCGATTGGACTTGACTGGAATTGGCCAAGCAGGCAGGCAGGCTGGCTGGCGAGGCCCAGTGATCTGCCTGCATGTATTTCCCCAGTGCTGGGGTATAAATTTGAGTTATCGGGCCTGGTTTTTTGACACGGGCTCTGGGGATGGAACTCAGGTTCTCACACTTCAAGGCAAGTACTGACTGAGCTCTCACCCCAATCCCAAATCTTTTTTGTCTCTTTCTTTTATTCTCTCTCTCTCTCTCTCTCTCTCTCTCTCTCTCTCTCTCTCTCTCTCTCTCTCATTTTAGACAGGGTTTCTCTGTGTAGCCTTGGCTGCTCTGGAAGCCTCTTGGTAGACCAGGCTGGCCTCAAACTCCCAGAGATGCGCCTGCCTGGGATTTAAAGGCTGGATTTAAAGGCGTGCGCCACCACCGCCTGGCCCCAAGTCACTCTTTTTTTTAAAAATTTCTGTTTGTGTGTAACGTGCGTGTGTGTGCATGCTTGCCCACTTGCGTCTGTGCGGAGGCCAGAG
>CABHPP010134169.1:4663-17907 GCA_902168425.1 Peromyscus attwateri
GCACAAGAAATATATATATATATATATATATATATATATATATATATATATATATATATATTCATTGTTTATAGAGGCAATACTCAACTGATTAGAATAAGACACTTTCAAATATCTATAAACACAATAATATATACATAAAATACTAAGTGTTCTGGTGTCAAAACTGAGGCATGTCAGTGGAACAAAATAAAAGATCAGAAAATGAGCCTAAACCACTGCAACCAGGTGATCCTGGAAAAAGGTACCACAATGTATATTAGAGAAGGTAGCCTCTTAACAAGTGAAGCTGGGAAATTTGGGTGGTTTCTAGAACTAATGTAGATCCATATCAATGCCCCTGTCAAAATACACTCAATGCAGATATAATACACCAACCTAAAAATTTAAACTTTACCAGTACCGAAACTTACTAGAGGAGGACCCCTCAAGATGTTGGCATTGGAAAGAACTTTCTGAAAAACAAAACAAATGAAACAAAATGAAATGAAACTATAAAGCCCTGGAATTAAAGCAAGAGCAAGGATTGCATGGAATCAGAACACGTCTGCAGAGCAATTGAGACAATTTGGAGAGAGAGGAGACAGCCTAAAGCATGGGTGACAATTTTGCCATATATTTATCTGGGAGGGGGATAATATCTTAAATATATATAGAATTCAAGGAATTTGTGCATTAAGGAAGAAATGCACAAATGTCAAACAAATCAAACATTCATAAAATCAAATTATATAACTCATGAATGGTTTAAAGTCCTAGTCACCTGATTAAAATAATTATATTTTGCTGAAATAAATCCTGAATTTCTGCTATGTTGTTGATTTTTGTAAAAGTCTCTCATATTGGAAGCTAGAGATGAAGCAATGTAGTTAAAACTTTGGTTTCTGTTTTGGCAGACATGTCAGAGAATGAATTTTATAATATATTCCTTATACCACTGGTCCCTCCAAATATTTATTGTGACTCTGTCTTGTTATCTGCACTTTCCCTGGACAAAATGATAACTAAGCTTGACCATTTTCATCATCATCATCATCATCATCATCATCATCACCATCATTCATAACTGTCTTCCTCAACTTCATTTCCAGAATGAGCTACCCGTGTGTCAGGAGTTCAACCACATATTTTATAGCTCCTGTGAGAAAGGAGTAATTATCCCTCACTTTTGTTGTCACAGCGAGCATACACGGTGTCTTCAAAATTAAGCAGATGGCAAATAGTGGGACTGACATTTCGATCCTGTTTTGACTGCCTTATTAGAGCATCCTCACCACCTTGTGTTCCTTTGCTTTCTCACTTACCGATCTGTTCCAAATACAAAACCACCTTGAATGTACTTTATTCTAGCCATATTTTCTCTATTCTTATTTTGCCCAAAGATGCCATTTATTTGCTTTGTACACATTTTTTTCTCACATAAGCTAATATATCAATGGAAGTTATTTTTTCCACTCCTACTTCCATTGGTCAGTAAAACACTCCATTTCTTTAGATTTTCATCACCTGCTTCTTTTGTTGGTGTCTCTTTTAGCTCTCAGAGAAGACAAGTTTCTTGATTCTTACCCTCCCCTAGGCATTCATCATTCAGCCAATTACAAAGACACGTCTTTACACAAATGTAATCATTCATTTCCCAATTTTCAAGCAACTTTAACTGTTTTTCTCAGCATGGTTTTCCAACTTATGAGTTGGCTGTAACTTTTGTGCATTTCAAACTATATTTCATCAATTTACATGATTGCTTAGCATTATACGTTTTTGAATCCATAGACTATTTTAAATACTCAAGTAGATTCATTAAGAAAGCCAATGAATTTAGTGATTTCACTTCAGCTAATCATAGATTAAAAGTAAAACAATGATAACAATTGTGATGCATTTGTTTGATTTATATGTTCTTGCTCAATTATATCTGTTATACACTGTCTACAAAATGAATAACCAATGATTAACAAAAAGGTAAAAATATTATTCTACTCAAGAGGTCCTAAGTGGTAATTCTATTTTATTTTCAGCAGAGTTTTGGTCCCCTCAAGGACCTGGACCTAAAAATGGAAATTCTTTCTCTTCTTCTGTCAGACCAATTTTTATCCGTTGGTAGATTATCCCTCATACTGACTTAATCTTGAGGATCACACTAACTTAACTCAGGATTAATATAACTAGAAGGACATTTTAAACTTATAACACCGTAGAGTAATTCAAACAGGGACTTGGCAGCTTTGTTCTTATATACACAAATATAAAATTGTCGATGAATGAAATACCCAGATATTCTTAGCAGCACATGGGATTATGAAGGAAACAGGGTGTCAGGGTGATAAGGATGAAGGATGCAGTTTTTCTGCAAAATTGAGCATGTCTCTGAATACCAGAGTTGATTCATCTGACCTGGTTGCTAGGAGGGATTTAAGTTTTCCTCCCTCATCCCTTTTACCTGGATCTCTTCTCCTGAGAGACCAGAAAGCAATTTCAGATTTGCATTTCATCACCATACCTTCAACCCTGATTTAATTTTTTTCCCTCTAGGCTTGTTGTCTGTAGATATAGTTGTCAGATTCAGCTTCAACTTTTTATTCTTATCAGTCTCTTTTCAAAGTCTATAATGTCTGGCTAATACATCAAATGTTTTTATCTTTAAATGATGGCATGGTATAATAGAAAAAAAAAGATCCAACAGTATAGCTAAAAGGAAAATCTAAAATAATACACATGACTCAACAAATGCCAAAGTCTTAATCAGAAGTTGCTGATTTTGTGTATAAACAATTAACATCACAAACTCATATTTCCTGACCAATCAACCATTCAGTGAACCAGAAATTTCAGTTACTTGTAATTGCCTATTTACTGTTTTTATATAAAAGGAGTTTTAGGCCTTTAAAAACATACATCCACACATTATTTGAATGCATTTATATATTAAATATTTATTTGTAATCTATGCCAATGATGTCTCCAGCAATTATTTCAATAATGATATTTACTACAAAATAAATAACCATAGCACATCATTGCATTTGATCTTATATACATTTAATTGATTTATTTATCAATTTTATTTCACTTTTTAAATATTTATTAATTTTCATTTGTGTGTGAATGTTTTATCTGCAGACATGCATTGCATTATGTATACATTGCTTGTGCAGGCCAGAGAGGGTGATTGTCTCCAGACACTGGAATTATACATAGTTGTAAACTATCATGTGGGTGATGGGCACCAAACCTGGGCTCTTTTCAACAGCAGCATGTGATCTTAATCACTAATCCATGTCCTCAGCCTCTATCAAATTGACTTTAGATTCACATAACATTGGTTATTTCAATCAAGTTTATCATGACGCTTGAAAAAACACATGTACCATAATATAGTTATCTTTGGTTAATTAACATCTTATATCTCAAAACAATTCTCAGAAAATGATCTTTATGAAAGGATATTATATTGAAACATCAAACAGCATAGGAATGACTTTCAGGAAATAGAATAATATAAACTATTCAATTACACACAATTACAAAAAATTCCCTTTCTACACATACAGATTCTCTGGAATATCTATGGTTGATCATATTAAAATATTTTTAGAATATTGTAGTCATTGAATAAATATGTTTGCTTGAGACAATGTTTATGTCCTCCAAAAACTACAGAATAATAAAATACATTTTATATTCTGATTTATGATAAAGATAAGCATATATATTTTGCCTTTCTGTTTTGGTAAGTTAAATATAGCATATACTCAATGGATTTCTGCTCAGGTAATACCCTTTGATATTGCATGTTTATTTTGTCATAGGACCTACCTCAGTATTGGATCACTTCCACATAACTCAGAGGAAAACTTAGAGATCCCCAGTATTGACATGTGGGAAGGACTCTACTCTTCACCTGGTTTAACAATACCGAAACAGCTGAAATAAGATGGTGAGGACTATGTGGAGCTCTGGATAAAACCTGCTTGGGGAGGCAGCTTGAAAAGTTTGCAATCTTCATTTAAGAAATGGACAACTGTTAAGCCTATAAGTCCTTGAGTAACAGATGAATCTACATCTGTTTGCTTACAAAGTGAGAGACTGACAGGCAGGGTGCTGCTGAAAATGTTCTTTGAGTTGCTTGTTTTCATTAGAATGTTTGCCATAACACCCACTACAACAGCAACGTTTTGCCAGACCTCTGAATCTCTTGTCATGCATGGTCATACTTGCAACACGCACTAATTTGCCTGGCAATGTTTTGAATAATGTAACTCCTTTAATTTCTGTAATCCATACAAGTAACTGGAAGGCAGTGAATTTCTTGACGTCTGTTTTAGAAACAAAGAACATGGGTGCAGAGATGTCAAGTCAATGTTCTAGGCTACACAGATAACATACAGAAATTCTGAAATTACATACAGGGAATTTCTTGCTTGGCTCCCTGCTATCAGGCCTTATACTGGTCTACCTCTCAATGGGAATGTTAGTCTAGCTTTTCATCTGGGAAAAAAAAAATGATCCAATTATATTCTGATTTCTGTTTCTTTTCTTTTTTTTTTTTTGGTTTTTCGAGACAGGGTTTCTCTGTGTAGCTTTGCGCCTTTCCTGGAGCTCACTTGGTAGCCCAGGCTGGCCTCGAACTCACAGAGATTCGCCTGCCTCTGCCTCCCGAGTGCTGGGATTAAAGGCGTGCGCCACCAACGCCCGGCCTGATTTCTGTTTCTTAATATCACGTTCCTAGCAAACAGACATTAATTTCTCCTATGTTCATGTCCTTTAGGTTATGTGAGTTGTATTTAATGGGTGACAGCATTGCTCTAGGAACACTTCCAGTGTGAATAAATGCAGCACTCGGTGTTAATGTAAATAGAGGAAGCTGGATCCCTAGTCTCTCACCTTCTGACACATGGTTGGTTGCTAATTAAATTTCAAGGTACCTCAGTGTTATAGTTTTATTTCTGTTGTTGTGATAAAACACTCTGACCATAAGAAGCTTAAGTGGGGAACGATTTACATGGTCTGTACTTTCAGGTAATAATCCATCAGGACAGTGTCTTAAGGCATGAACCTGCAAGTAAGAACCACGGAAGAACATTCCTTGCTGTCTTATTCTCCAGCTCATTCAGGCTCTCAGCTTGTTAATTTTCCTTATGCAACTCATGGCAAGGCACCATCCACAACATTCTGTGCTCTTCTACACCAGTTACCACCCAAGACAGTCTCTCACTGACAGGCTCACCAACCAACCTGATGTAGAAAATTACTCAAACTTTTCCAAGGGATTCACAGTTGTGTGAAGGTCACAGTTAATGCTAATACACACACACACACACACACACACACACACACACACACACACATTTCTCTCATTTAAAAACACCCTAGCAAGAGTAGTCACTGAGTATTTACACATGAACCTTGGGATCATGGAAATACTTTGAAGCACTCCTATCTGTATTTAAACATCATAAGATGACCAGAGAATGGTGTTTTAGAAGAAGAGAGTAAAAATTATAAGGAGAGAGTTCTTCTATTGTTTTTATATGTCTCTTCCAATGATGAGGCTCTATATTTAGGATATGTTGTAAAGCATAAAAAAAACACATTTTAGACTAGGAGTCAAAGTACATTCAATAATTATATTTCTAAATAAAAAAGAACAACTTTGTCGTGGCTTAAATTTTAAGTGTCATGGGGAAAGGTAGAAGCTGGGTGCTAGGGAAGTCCCCAGGAATCTACAAGGATGACCACATCTTAGACTACTATCAATAGTAAGAGGGTACCTGAACTGGCTTATCCCAGTAACTAGATCAGTGACTACCCTAACTGTCATCACAGAGCTGTCCTCCAGTAACTAATGGAAACAGATGCAGAGATCCACAGCCAGGCACCAGGCTGAGCTCCAGGAGTCCAGTTGAAGAGAGGGAAGAGGGATTATACGAGCAAGGGCATCAAGATCTTGATGAGGAAATGTACAGAGACAACCAAACCAAAGCAGTGGGAACTCATGAACTTACCACCAGCAGCTGTGGAGCTTCCATGAGACTAGACTAGGCCCTCTGCATAAAGAAGACAGTTGTGTATCTTGATCTGCTTGAGGGGGCCCCTGGCAATGAGATCGAGGTCCAATCCCGGTGCATGAGATGGCTTTCTGGAGCCACTACCTATGGTGGGACACCTTGCATAGCCTTGATGCAGGGGAGGGCCTTGGACCTGCCTCTACTGAATGGGGCAGGCTCTGCTGACTCCCCATGGGAGGCCTTACCTTGTTGGAGAAGGGAATAGGGGAAGGGTTGTGGAGGGGAGGAGGCTGGAGGAACAAAAGGAGGGAAGAGAGGAGGAGCTGTGGTTGGTATCTAAAATGAATAAAAAATTCCTTAATAAAAAATAAGCAAAAAATTTAAGTTTTAAATTTTTTTTAAATTGTCATTTGAATAATTCTACTAAGGCTACATTCCAACTATAGTTAACATGAAAATTAATATATTTATAGACTCTAGTTGAAAAAAATTAAAGTTTTGTTGTACAAATATCACTCCTTGTGGTAATGACCATAATTTTGTCCTGTGGCACAATGCTGTGATTTTCTGTTGCTGAGCATTGAGATTTGGGCATGTAATTTATTACTGTCAATTGCTAAAGCCAGAATCTATGACTGTTTAAAGAAGGAAAACATGTGTTACATATGAAGTAAGTGGGTAGAAGAGATATTAAATTAAAGCATCAAAAAGCAGCATTAAAAATTCTGGGCCACTTGACTAAAATATTAGTCATCAGATCTAAAAGAACAGTGACTCTACAAACATGTTGAATAATATTTCATTAATTCAAAAAGTCTGCCAGACATCCAGATCTTCTTAAATACAGTTAAGTAAATATAGCAGTTTCCCTCTATTTTCTATTAATGATAATCAAAGAAACAGTGTTCTTAAGAAACATCAGAACTTTTAACATATTTTATAGAAAATACAGTTTTGAATCATCAACCAGAATATTAGTGCTTGTTTCTCTACTTAAAATCTTAAATATTTCATTCAAATTAGTTGGTTAGAGGCAGTACAATTTATTGCATGTACATTTTTTTTTTTTGTTCATAGGGGTTGAAGAGATGATCCAAATGGCAACGTTTTTATTGTGTAAGTTTATGCATCCAAATTCAGATTTCCAGAATCCACATGACTGTCAATTCAGAAATCAGAAACAGAGGATTCCCTGGAGCAAGGTGACTACTCAGATCTGCCATATCTATCCATGAGTGCTGGAATAAACTGAGAAACAAACCCTGTCTTACTATTCACTGTTGTTAGCAGTTGAGAAATACTCTGAATACCAGCCTTGAGCCGCCACACAGACTTGCACATATGTCTGCCTACCCCTGCGCACAGGGGAACCCACATATGAAAACAAAGATGTGTGCAAGCATAACACATGCCCACATACGGATGAATGATAACAAAGAAAAACAAAGTTCCTTAGGGCTTTTAGCACATGTGATGAATACTATATACTACTTCAGTCATACGTTATCCAGTATTCAGCAGCCCATGAAATGTAATTATGATGCTTTGTAAACTGTTAAACACTCATGTGGGTGATTACTATCCTTATTCCTTGGCTCCCAATAAAGATGAAAGTGTTTGTGGTTTCAAGGGCCTCATTATCCTGCAAATCTACCCTTTTCCTCATTGGTTAACATGGCAGTTACTCACTTTTTCTCTCCCCTACATTCTGATTGCATTAGTTTTCCAGGACTGCAATAACAGAGTGGGCTAAAAGCAGCAATTTATTTTTGGACAGTTCTGGAGGCTCGCGCAGCAGAGCCACTTTCCGTTCTCTGAAACCTGCAGGTGAGAATCCTTCCCTGCCTCTTCTAAGTTTTGAACTTGGCCTGCAACCCTTAGCTTTCGTTGGTTTGAAAACATGTGTCTCTTAGTTGACCCTGCGCTGACCTGTCCTTCTGAGTCTTGGTTTTCATCTGATGTTTTCTGTTCTTTTGAATGGTGATCATATTGATTTATGCTCTGCTCTAACAATGCCATATTAAGAGGCGAATGTCTATATAAGTTCTATTTCTAAACTGGGTCATATCCAAACTTAACTGATGGTTAAGATTTCAATATAAATTCCTAGACACAGTTCAATCACTCACAGTTTTTGATTTACAATAGTCTTACATATAAAATAGGAGTAACATTGAATCAGAATTTCAAGGTAATTTTGTTGGCAATTCAAGACTTATTAAATCCATACATGCCTAATACCATAATTATGCTTTGTTAGAAGTATGTAAACTTCATGCACATAATGACTGATATATATATATATATATATATATATATATATATTATGTAATATTATCATTTTTCTGCATGTGTTAAAATTCCTAAGGATGTTTTTTATCTTCTGTGGTATACTTTCATTCATTTTTGTTCCCATATGTGTGGATTCAACTTTGCAGAGACACATGTGTAGTAGAATATTATTTTAAGGTGTATTGTTTTTGTTTATGTTGCATTTGTTTAACTCTGTGAAGCTGTCTTACTATGTCTGTCTAAAACACCTGATGATCTAATAAAGATCTGAACAACCAATAGCGAGGCAGAAGAAAGGATAGGCAGGGCTGGCAGGCAGAGAGAATATATAGAAGGAGAAATCTGGGAGAAGGAGCTAGGATCCACAGAAGAAGGGGGACTCCAGGGGCTAGCCACCCAGCTACACAATCAGCAAGCCATGGAGTATGAGTAAGATTTACAGAAGTAAGAGAACGGAGAAAGCCCAGAGGCAAAAGGTAGATGAGATAAGATAAAATAAGAAAAGCTGGCTAGAAACTAAGCCAAGCTAAGGCCCAACAATCATAATTAAGACTAAGCCTCTGTGTGTGATTTATTTTGGAGCTGGGTGGTGGACCCTCCCTAGAAGGGCAAAATCAGAAAACAATACAGGTGTGCAAGTATATGTAGAGGCCTGGTTTTTCCTCTGTGGCTTACCATATTTATATACAAAAATATAAAACAAAATAAACAAGCTATGAAAGCATTTCTCTTTGGTATGGACAGCATACTAATTCTAAGCAAGTATTATATCCAGAGAAAACAAATCTTGATATTGCCACAAGGTTTCTGGTGATTTAGCCTGGAAGAAATAAATAGCATACAACATAAGAGAAAAGCACTAAGAAAGTAACTAAAGAGTGCTTGGGAAACAATTAAAATGATAGCTTGACTCACAGGGATATACATAACACAAAAATTGAAATATGTTGAATAAAGTTAAAGATAAGGAGAACACCAACCAACATGTCAAACTGGACTGAGAAAAGCCCAGGAGGCCTCAACCCATTACAAAAAGCTCCCAAGCACTGAGTCAAGCTGGACGTGGGCAAGGTGGCTTCAGCATGTAGGAGCACACCAGTTGGGATTCCAGTGCTAAAGAGTCACCTCTGAAAGCATTCATTTGGACTCAAGGGGTTGTGTTTAAGAACATGTATGTGATCTGGAGAGATGACTCAGTGGTTAAGAGCACTTGCTGTTCTTACAGAGGACCTGAGTTCAATTCCCCGCACCCACATGGTAGCTCACAGCCATCTGTAGTGAGATCTGGCACCCTCTTCTGGCCTGCAGAAAAAAGAACATGTATGTATATAGGCATGCAATAACAATTGCAAAAGAAGCCGTGAAATGGAATGAGAGAGGGGCTGGGTATATGTCAGGGGTTAAGAAAAGGACAGGGAGAAATGTAATTAAATTAATATCTGAAAATTGAACAACCAACAACAAAACAAATTTAAACTTCATTCCAGAAAGATCTTTGTAGATCCTACAAAAGACAGTCACAGAGAGCATCCATGTTCATCAGGATTTTTCTTAGAAATGTTGACTGATAATTAGTTAAAACTTGGGCTTGGGTATTAAGTCTTGTCAGGCAAGGATGATGAGTAGAGGTTAATCTCCAGCTCATGCATTAGAAGTAATTTCCACACTGACTCCTGTAACAAAGCCACAGGGAGATGCAGACAAGCTGTTTTGAACTCACTCATGGGCTCTCTAGCTTAGTTGTTGAGCTCCAGGCCAATGAACAGAACCTGGCTTTAGAAGAACAACCCAGGAAGAATTACATTTTATGTTGATCTCTGGCTTCCATGTACACATACCTACAACCTACATAAACACACACATGCCCCACACACACACAGAAGGGAAAGAGTTAATATTCATTAGAAATGCCAACAAGGAGGCAATAGCATCTGCTCATTCTGTAATTTCTTGTGTTAGCAAAGTCTGCAAACTCTGTAATTTCTTTGGAGCTTGGAGTACCATAGGGAATCCAAACAGAAGGACATCCCAAGACATTTCATAATCTAAGGGAAATACACTAAAATTTTTTAAGAAGTCTAATATTCTGCACTTAGAATTTTATATTCAGTTTTTTAATAATCAATCCTTCTAAGTTTTTGCCTGGAGGTGCTATAAATAAACTACTGAAAACAAATAGAGCTATACACCACAAAAGTTTAGGAATCTGTTGATATTTAATTGAATTGACAGTATTTTCTTATGACACACACCTCTTTAATACATTTCTTATATACATTGTTCAGTTTATTCTTAAATATGAACACATTTTCATTACATTGATACCAATCATCTTTAAATACCTAATTTATTTTTTATGTATTTATTGAAACAAAACCCAGTGAAATAATATATTGCTGAAAAACCAACAATAGTTAAGTTTTATTGGATTTTGCCTAAAAACATCACAATTTTTAAAATTTTAGTATCATTTTCTGTGTCTCATTATATCTCACTATGAGTCCAACTCCACATCCCTGACTGGCCTGGACCTCTGTAGATCATGCTGCCCTTATATCCACAGATGTCTGCATCTCCTTTTCACCAGTTGAATTAAAAGTTTTGATTGGTGACACTCCCTGCTGAAGAACTTTTAAAATGGAAACAAAACAAAGAAAAACAAAACAGAGATGTGTTACTGTATCCAGTTTCTCAGCACTGGTTTTACCAGTATCTTAGTTTGTATCTTTATTGAATGATAAACCCTTTATTACATGACAAAAAGTAACTGTGTGTGTGGGGGGGGCGTTGATTCTGGTTACTTTTGTGTCAACAGGGCAAGAATATGTTTGTGTCAGGTTGTACATATGTGTATGTGTTTTATTTAAAATGTGCTCAGTGAAGACTATTGGATTGTTAGATTAATTAATAGAATTAATACATTTTTTAAAAATTTATTCATTTTATAGCTTTAGGTTTCTGAGTTATTGCTTTTTTAATTTTTGATCTATATTCTTTTGATATTGATGTCATTTTTCTTATGCAAAACTACTTTTTGATTCTAATAACTAAGTTTGTTTTATTAGAGTAGGATTCTTCCTCTAAGGGTTAGAAATGTGCTTGCATTTGCTCATGAGCAAGCTTTCAGTAGTAGATTGCATGAAAAGTCACCTTCTGGACTTTTTTTTTAAATTTCCAAGTAGGATCAAATTGATTTTGTTATTTCTTTATATTCAATAGTGATTTAGGAGAGTACATTTAAAAACTCATTTAAAATTTTTCCAGACTTTAACTTTATTAAATTATCTGTACTTTGGATATAGTTAGTTCTAAAAGTAATGTTTTTTAATTGCTTGAAAGTGTCATACTTGTATACAATGAATTGATCAAATACACTCCTATTCTCCCCCCAGTTCTCTCCTAGTTTCTACTCCCTTTTCCTTCCTAAATTCATGTTCTCTTCTTTTTACCCACAGAGTCTGTGTAGACAAACTTCCAAATGATCTTATTAAATAAGAAACTCAGAGCCAAATATAGGAGTGAAAGCCTTAGATCAGGGAAATAGGGAAAGCCACCAGCCAACCTTACTTCACCCACTTTGCAGCTTCCAAATGTGAGTTACTTCCTTTCTACCCACGCCTTTATTGCCTTGCTGTTCTTCCCTCTCACTGGCTATCTTAGCCCAGCTACCTCACTTCCTCTTCCTACACAGCTCTGTCACTTTCTGTCTGTCTGTACAGACCTCCAGACCTCTATGATTGGTACTGGGATTAAAGGTATGTGTCACCACACTTGGCTCTGTTCCCTAGTGTGGCCTTGAACACACAGAGATCCTGCCTGCTAAGGGATTAAGGGCCTGTGCTGCCTGACTTCTTGTTTACTTAAAATGGCTAGCCTTTTGCCCCTGATCTCCAGGCAAGCTTTATTTATTAACATATAAGTAAATTATCACCACATTTCAGCACAAATATAATATCACCACATTTTCCTTTTTTTTTGTCTAATAAAAATAAAAAAATTAAAAGTTCTAACTAAGAAAAACTATATGCAATAAGTACAATAACTATATACAATATATACAAGCCATAAATACATCAACAATGTCTAGTCCATTGGCATTGACAAATTCAGAGAAAATATTCCATTATCTATCCTATTTTGGTGAGTCCAAAATGTACCTAGTTCACTTTCTATCCTATCTTGTATTACCAACAGAAAACTATCTTATAATGTCTTTTAAACTTATATACTTTATAATTCCTTAGTGAGTTTCTTTTCTGAATTTCTTAACAAGGAAAATTGTTACTACAACTATCTAATCTTCAACTCACTCAGAGACCCAAGAAGGAAATAATATTATCTAATAAAACAGGCAGAACAAACAAGTGACTTCCAAAAAAAATGAGTTGACAGAAATAGCCAGCTGCCTGGACAGTCACCCAAAGAAGTTTCTCTGCACATTGGAGCATCATCTTCCACGTACAGGCTTAGCATATCTGACAGACTCATTTGTGAAGTGCTGTGGGATGTCTTTCTGTATACTGTGAATGTGTATTGCTCTGATTGGTTGATAAATAAAGCTGTTTGGCCAATGGTGAGGCAGAATAAAGTTAGGTGGGACATTCTAACTAGAGAGAGAAGGAGAAAGACAGAGCAAGGAGACATTGTCAGCTGCTGTCATGAGAAGCAAGGTGTAAAAATACTGGTAAGCCACAAGCCACATGGCAAAGTATAGATTTATAGAAATGGGTCAATTTAAGATATAAGTACTAGATAACAAGAAGCCTGCGCCATGGCCATAGTGTAAAAATAATATTAGCCTGTGTGTTTACTTGGGTCTGAGTGTCTGCGGACCAGGTGGGACACAGGAAAACTTCAGCTACAAGGCTGCTTAGTGCTGACTATGCACACATTTGGGTGGAGGACTATCTCCTAGAACATGGGCAATCTCTCAATGAAGACATT
>CABHPP010134170.1:12904-28504 GCA_902168425.1 Peromyscus attwateri
GAGAGAGAGAGAGAGAGAGAGAGAGAGAGAGAGAGAGAGGCATGACTGATTAGTAATGTCTACCATGGGTGTACGAGTTATGGGAGATAACACACTTTCTAGTAATGTCTACCATGGGTGTACGAGTTATGGGAGATAACACACTTTCTCTATTGACAGCTTCTGACTTAGACATCGTGCACAGCACTGACATACATCATTTCTCTAATTGTCTTTGGCAGGTGCCTGTTTGATTTTCTCTCTTTATATTTTTATTTGCTTGTCAGGTAACCTCTGACCAGGGAACCAGCAGCTGAGAAAGTACATCAGGAACCATGGAGAATGTGACTTGCTGGCTCTCATGCAGGTTCAAGATCAGCCAGCTTCCTTGTACAGCTGAGGACCACAGGCCCAGGGAATGACCCCACCCATAGTGGGAGGGCATTCCTACATCAATTAACAATCAAGACAATATGATTGGCCCAACCCCGCAGCTGAGACTCCCTTCTCAGGTAACTCTAGGCTGTGCCAAGGTGACAGTCAACACTGACTAGGACAGTAGAGGAGCCAGGATCTTAGGAACGACACCAGTAAGAACTTGGTGTTTGAGTGGAATAGACACACCTAAGACTTTGCACATGTAAAGATAAGAGCGAGGACTATTGGTGAAATTATTAAGGCCACTCCACGTAGTTAAAAGGAAGATTTATTTAGTGGGTAACTTACAAATGAAGGGATAGGTAGGTCGCGGGGTCTGGGGAAGGTGTATTGCAGTCCAGTGGTGTTCTCTGGAGCTCTGCTCGGTCCACCTCCACCATCTCGGGTCCAGGAACAGAGAGAGAGCTGGCCCATCCTGATCTCGGGTCTCCAGGGTCCTCCCTTGGCCCCGCCTTGTAGGCATGACAGTTGCCGAAGCCTCAGTGGGGGTTGGGACTTCCAGATCAAAGCTGGAATGGCTACCCACTACAGAGGACAGTCAGGAAAGAGGTCATGGGGAGGTCACAGCAGAGAAGTGACATCCAGGGTACCCCATGAAGGTGACTCTCACAGGATGAAGGGTTCTAGGAAGGATGCTATGAGAAGACTGAAGGTGAACAGCTCCTGGTGGGCTACCAGTACCAATACACAGAGCATAGACTCTACAAGCTGGCCATATTGAATTGCCTGGAGTGTTCTGGAATGTCTATTGTGCAGCCCGGAGAGCTGCTCCATAGGTGCCTCTTCCATCTGCTTTCCACTGTGACCTGTCCCCACTGACACCCACCCCACTGTCACCTGTTGCCAGGGCTAAAAATTTGCCATTTTCCAAGGCTGGAAACTGGGTGATGAGATAAAAGTCATTCTGATTCTAGAATGTTCCTTACCCTCCCCAGAGTCTGTGCATGTGAAAGAGGCCTCTGGCATGACTTGTTTCTCTTTCTCCCTTTCCTGCCTCCAAAGAGGAAGTCGTACCCTGGTGATGGTTAGGGAGAGAGAGAGAGCAGAAAAGGATGTTGTAGAGAAAACAGAGTACCAGAGGGAAGGACTGGGCTGTGGGGAGCCATGGAGGAGATGGGGGTATTTCTGGTGATCAAGAGATATGGATAAAGCTCACATCCATATCTGTGCACTGCATGTTCCCTTAGCTGGGACCCAGATAGGGACCTGCATAGGCCCAGTCCCAGTTCACCACTTCCTGAGTATCATCTATAGGGTCACTTGCGTCACATTCCACTTTCTCATCAACCAGTCTGAAGACTCATCACCAGGAGCTGAGTTCCAAAGTCATCCTGTGAAATCAAAATATCACTGATAGTTCCCAAGCTGTTGCATGAATGTGGTCACCCTCAGCAAGTCCAGGATTGGAGTCAATGTTCACACAGATCTCAGGTCCCCAGAAAAAGCTCCAGATGTGAGGGTCAGCTTGTGATTAGAAAGATAAGTCATGTAAGAAGTGTGTGTGTGTGTGTGTGCATGCGCATGCGTGCTGGGGATCTAAAGTCAGGTTCTAATGCTTGTGCAGCAAGTACTTTACCCACTGAACCATTTTCTCAGTGTAAGATGGATGGTCATGCTGCGAGTAGGGTACAGGTAGAGCACCCTCAGGGAGCTTGACTGTGATGTTCTCTATGACATCTGTCTGTCTTACTAAGATGTCTCCTGCCAAGCACAGTCCTTGCAGGTGAGTTTGGTTATGTCTGCCCCTCTTGGCCTCACACCTACTGCTAATGCAGTCAGACTTGGGTGTGTGGTCTGTGACTCTATGAAATGCAAGCTGTCTTCGTTAGAGTTTCTATTGCTGTGAAGAGACACCATGACCACGGCAACTTTTATAAAGGAAAACATTTAATAGGGTGGCTTACATTTCAGGGGTTCAGTCCATTATCATTATGGTGGTATGCAGGCAGACATGGTGCTGGAGAAGGAGCTGAGAGTTCTACATCTTGTGCAGGCAACAGGAAGTGGTCTGTCTCACTGGGCATGGCTTGAGCATATATGAGACCTCAAAGCCCACCTCCACAGTGACACACTTCCTCCAACAAGGCCACACCTACTCCAACAAGGCCACACTTCCTAATAGTGCCACTCCCTTTGGGGGCCATTTTCTTTCAAACCACCACACAAGCATTGTGGACACTTTGGGATGGCTTCCCAGGGCTGTGACATGTTGGGTCAGGAGGATCCCTCTGTAAGCTTTCTGCTGCCTATGTGGTCATTGAGGAGAATATGGAAATTATTTTGGTAGTTAGGAAGAAAAGCAAACTGGATTCACATGTGTTATCTGCAGGGTCTGCTTCCTGGCTGCACAGGTCTGGAAGGTTCTGGGGCATCGTGTGCACTGGCTCTCTGGAAGCCAGCTAATAACTTCTCATTACCAAGAATAAATAAAAGTGACTGGGGCTCCACCAGACGGGGGTGAATAGCTTCAGGCTCAGTGGGTGAAGACTGGGTACTTTCCTGTACCGATACAGCTGGTGATATTCTGGAAAGTGCCCACGGAGCTCTATGTGACCATGGAGAAAGGGGGACCTACCTGGTCCTCAGAGTGCTGACTGAGTGAGTGATGAAGTGAGCCCTTAGAGACTGTCTTGGTTTTGTTTCTGTTGCTGTTATAAAATACTCTGACCGAAAAAACAAAACCAATCAACCAAACAACCAACCCCCCCCCCCACCGACAAAAACAAAACAAAACAACAACTCAGGGGAGAAAAGGCTTTATTTCAACCTACAATTCCAGGTTACAGTTCTTTATTGTGGGGAAGTTGAGGCAGGAACTTCAAACAGCTACTCACCTCCCATCAACAGTCAAGAACAGTGAGAAATGAATGCGTGCCTGCCCACTTGTTTGCTTGCTTGTGCTCAGCTCCCTCTCTAAACTTACACACAGTTCAGGACCATTTGCCTAGGGCATGGTGCCACCCACAGTGGGCTGGGTCTTCTCATAGTCTAACCCAACATAGACAATCTGTCATCAAGACCCTCTTCCCGGGTGATTCTAGGTTGTTTCCAAAGGACAGAGTTAACCAGCACAGAGGTCAAAGCCATTGAGGTCATAGTCTAGTTTATTGCCTGCCAGATTTGATGTGATGCTTAGGCATCAGGCCAGTTTCTGCCAGTTCCACCGTTTCTATCCACTCATTTAGCACCCAGCTTTCCTATACCTTATGGGTTTCTTTCTCTCTTGCTTTTCCTCCGAAGCTGCTGTTGTGTGATGTCAAGGTGAAGACTTGACCTTCTGATGGCAGAGACAGTCAGCAGCACCTATAATGCCTGCTCTTCCTTGAGTTCCTAGTCACGAGGCCTTCAGAGACATGTGACATTTATCCTCCCCACCCCCATCATGGCTCTCCATCAGTGTATGTCCCAAGTGTCATGCAAGCCCTACATGATGAGGAATGTTGCTAGAAGCTGGTTTTGGGAGAGGGAATGGAAGAGCTGGAGAAAATGAGCCCACTCATGCACACCTTGACAGCCAGAGAGGACAGGCAACTCTTTCTGTCCATGAAAGCTGCACTCAATGACTTCGTATCGGCACACGTGCCAGGCTAAAACTTACCTGGACTCTGAGCTCTGACCACGGCCTTCTTAGTCTGTAACCTTGGCTGTAAGTGGTTGTGGGCAGTGAGGTTATTAAGACAATTAAACTGCAAACACCAAGCAATTAGACAAGAAATCCAACCACTCAGAGCAGGGAATGCACAGATAGTGTCACCCTCAGGGCATCAGGTGACTGGGGCTTTAGCGGACTCTGTTGACGCACAGCTGTCCTAGAGCAGCCTGGCAGAGCACGGCCTTTCAGAGTATGTCCATGGAGACGATTCAAAGCAGAAGAGATGGAGGCGGCTGGGAAGAGAACTGGCTGTTCTTTGACTTGGCCTCAGCCGCTGCATTTCATTCATGTGTTTGCTGGGCCCTGGCGTGAAGGAGATTTCCAGGCATCCAGCAACAGCCCCCAGTGTGTGGTCCAGCACAGCGAAGGCCTGTTTCCATCCAAAAGGGAAGGTGGTTTGTGATGAGTTTGCTGGAGATAGTGTGTCAGGGGCACCTTCCTCCTTTGTTTGAGACAGGGTCTCGTATAGCCCAGGTTAGCCTCAAACCCATGGCATAGCTGAGGCGTGTAGTTAAGGATGACCTTGGACTGCCTCTGCCTCCTGAGTGCCAGGATTACACCACTAGGCTTTATGCAGTGCTGGGATTGAACCCAGGGCTGTGTGCCTACCCATAAACCCTCCGTATCCTATACATGAACTATGTGAACTAGCCCATAGCTCTTTTGTAAGTGTCATCTGTAAGGATAATTTGACCATTTCCAAATGTCACTTATGTGCCACCCATACAATCCAAACCCTGAGTATATTGCTGCTTCCTGTGTTTCATCTTGTGCCTGGCCACACTGCAGCTTCAATTTATTGGATGTGTATGTGGGGATAACTTAAGTCAGTTTAAAAGGGCCTCTTTCTTAAAGACACACCTCATCTCAGGGGGTTTCTAGGCCAAACACTCCCCACATTTCAACCTTCTCCCCCTTCTCTCTGGTAAACCAAGACATTCTCCCATTTCCAAAGCTTTCCTGTGTTGTGTGTGTAGAGCAGAAATAATATGTTTGTGTGCTTGGCATCTGGACCATCCATCTCATGTCTCCCAGATGCGTCTTTCAGTCCCTGAACATCTGGGTTTCCCACTTGCAAACAAATCCAAGATTACCCAAGAGTTTAAGTTAGACTTTCAGCTGGATAAATTGTCTCACACATTTGGAAGGGAAGGCTGTGTGGTCACGTTTGGATTTTAAAGCAAGGCCATTGGAGGCACTGGCTCCATTGTGTATTTATGGCTTGATATTGTGCATCATATAGATTTTAGATTTTTTAAAGAGATTTATTTAATTATTTATTTAATTATTTATTTATTTATTTATTTAGGTTTTTCGAGACAGGGTTTCTCTGTGTAGATTTTGGTGCCTGTCCTGGATCTCGCTCTGTAGACCAGGCTGGCCTCAAACTCACAGAGATCCTGGGATTAAAGGCGTGCACCACCACCAACTGGCAAAGAGATTTATTTTTATTTATGCATATGTGTGCATGTCTGTGTGAGTGCATGCTGCACGTGAACCAGAGCCCAAGGAGACCAGAGAAGGGTGTCAGGTCACCTGGAGCTCGAGTTACAGGCAGTTGTGAGCCGCTTGATGTAGGTGCTGGGAACTGAATTCAGGTCCTCTGGAAAAGCAGTAACTGATGGCCGAGCCATCTCCAGCTCCTGAACACAGCTTTTACAGGGGTGTTCGGGATCTGAACTTCCATCTTCATGTTTGCCTCAACAAGCGCTTTATCCACCGAGCCATCTCCAAGCCCTAAAGTTTAGATCTGAAAGTTGGTTCTGAATAGAATGTACTCAAAGATGAGGTGACATGTGTATGTGTGTACTTACCAACAAGGGAAGTCCAAGAACTTCTATTGTTTACCGGCTCATAGGAAGTGAGATAGTTTCTTTTTTTGTATTTATTTTTATTAGCATATAGTAATTCTACTTAATGGATTTCATCATGGCATTTTCATACACACTCATATGTAAAGGAGCAGAGGAGATGTGGGAAGATGGGTCGGGGAGGGGATGAGTAAAAACAAAGCATGGTGACATGTGTATGAAAATGTCATAATGAAGCCCATCAGTTACATGTTAACCTAAACATTCAGTTGAAATGCTAACTTGTTTATGAGGGGGAATAAGCCCAACCTCAGCTATTACATGTAAAAATATGATTTGAAACTTTCACTGGCTCCGTTAGTTTCCTGGGGGTGTGGTAACAAAATACCTTGATACTCAATCATTTAGAACAACAGACACATTCACTCACAGCTGTGGAGGACAGGAAGTCTGAAATCTGTGTTGCTGGGCCAGAGTCAAGATGTTGACAGGGCTGTGTACGGTCCCTTGCCTCTGCCTCGGTGGCTGCTGGTATTCCTGTGGCCACATCCCTACGCCTTAGTAATCACATGCCCTTGTCTTCTCTGTGTTGAGAGTCTTTGTTTTTCTATACCTAACTTACTCATACCTGAGAAATAGTCTTTATGGTATCAGGTAGCATTGCTGGTTTCAGCTCCTAGGATGTGGGTATCTTCTGAGGTCCATTGTTCTGCCCATCATTTACATATGTTCAGATGTCTGTGGAGGAGATTCTACCTTAGACCTAGAGCCAGCTGCTCAAACGTTGCCACCAGAACTGCCCTTGGTCTTCTTCCTTCATCTTTCACTCTCAGGTTGGCGCGTCCCTTGAGTTGGTATTAATAAAATGCCACCAGGCACTGTAGACAAAGGACAGACTAGTTTTCCAGGTCAAATGCTTGTCTGTTTCTGTCAATCAAGTGTGCCAGGCCCATTTGTCTGTGAGTGTTCTATGGTTGAGTTAGTGATTGCAGTGGAGAGCCGGTGGCTTATGATGCCTCTGGTAGTCACTCCTGTTGTCCCAGGGCTTAAGGGCCTCTGCTCTTGACTGACATCCTGACAATTAACCAGCTACAGTTGGTAAAAAAAAAACAAAAAAACAAAAAACAAAAACAAAAACCCAAAGTGGCAGATAAGGCTCAGATTTGAACCGGTCAACGTGGTCAGAGAAATAGAAATCTCTAACAGGGTCTTGTGTCCACTTTTGTTCCTAGTTAAATCCTGCTTAAAACACATGTACTTGGGAGGTGGGGGCAGGAGGTTCAGGAGTTCAAGGTCATCTTAGGCGACTTGGTGTGTTCAAGGCCAGCCAGTTTGGTTTACATGAGTTCTCTCAAAACACAACTGAAGTAACAGCAACTAAACTAAACCAACCAACCCAATGCCTGCCCTCAACACCCAGACAAAGCAAACAGACCAAAGAAAAGAAAGATCCATGAGTACAGGTGAGAGAGGCCTTGCTTTCCATAGATCTTAAGTCAGATGCCAGAGCAGGGCAGAATGGATGCTGAGCAAGACCAGAGAACGCGCCACTGAAAATGCCTTGCTTGGCAAGAATAGAGGTCCCCACTGAGAGGAGGGGCCTCGAAGATGCGAGTGAGAGGGGATGGTTGGGAATCAGGGATAGTTCTGGCATCAATTTGGAGTGCTGCATAGTCCTCATAGCCAAGTATGGGGGGACAGCGGAGGGACAGGTAGAAGATTCCAGAGAGTGTAAGGGGATAGAAATAAGGGGGTGGGGGTGGGATGGGGGGTGGGTGGGAGGAGTGGGGAATGAGCCACAGAGGCCGGAGCAGAGTCTCAGGAGAGGAATCTTGTAGGGTCAGGTGCGTGGTAAGGACGAGGGGAGAGTTAACTCCGTCAGCAGAACGGGCTGACCCAAATGGCTTCCGGGTCTGCATCTGCTGTGAGACGGTGTCCTTCCTCCAGCATTTAAATGGCTCTCCTGCTCCAAACATTCTGATCCCCACCCCACCTCCTGTTCTCTAGATCAGGATTTCTGAGAATAATGAAACTCTTCCGTGAAGAGCTTTGAACTTACAGGAGATTGTTAAAATGTGCTTAACTCTTCATCTTCACAACCAAGACGTTTTTAAATGCTTAAACCGTTTCATCATAATTTTGCTTTTCGACAAAGTATTTTGAGATAATTTTTTAATGGAAGATGCCATATAAAAATAAATTGGTTTGAAATGGCAGAGGCTTTAAAAAGATTATCATAGATTGATAAAGTGGGTCACCTCCTTATGTGTTTGGCATCATGCCCAGGGAGGGAAAGTTAAAAAAAAAAGAAAGAAAGAAAGAAAAAAGGAAAAAAGAAAGAAAAAGGAAAGAAAGACACAAAAGTTGGGAAAGGGCAGGGAGCATTTAGCTCAGAAAGATGAGTCCTGTAATGTTCAAAGAGAACAGTGACCTTTCACCCTGCAAATGGTGACCTTTGTCCTCGTGCCCTAAATGTATTCTGGGGGGAAACACTGTAACACTTTTAGATTTCTGACAGCTGAAAATGGTGTGCCTATGTGTGGCTCTTAATGAAGAAATAAAAAACACAGTGTGGCCATATGATTGCCTGTACTTAATATTCCAGGGAAGCCGGGGAAGTGTTAGAAGAGGTGAAATAAGAAGGACCTTCGCCTCTGGGCAGTTAGTACCTGTCTAGAAAACTGCTCGGCCTGTCAATATATTGATGCTTGCCTCTGCACACACGGCAAAGTCTTTGGGCAACAGCGATGGGCCTCTTCCCAGCAAAAGTCTTTGGAAATTATTGTGTTAAGATTCAATATCGATCAGCCTCAGAATTTGGGCTGAGTGCAGATATATGGGCAGTGTGGACCAGAATAGTGCCCAAGTCACTGTTGATCTCCAAGGTTCCATGGAAGGTTCCAGAAGCACTCCTTGACCCCAAACCCACCTGAGCTATTTGCTAAAAAGACATCATCCTTGATCTTTCCGTAGACAAGGTATGTCAGGGTCTGGGAGTTTGATCAATTTTTTTCTCTTCAGAGTTTAAAGCTTCATTTACACGTTGACATTTAAATTTTATTCATTTTGGAAAGATGATTATAGATTATTATAGATTAGATTATATACATTCATGAGTAGAAACTTAAGAGATTTAAGGTAACATGTAGGGACATACAAGCCTGGGTCTCTGATTTTCCAGGTGTTTTTTCCTCTTTCCAGATGCAAACACTGTTGCCCTATCCTTGTATGGATATGGAAAGCCTGCCAATCATGTGTCCATCTCTGTGTGTATGATAACATATACCCCTGAAAAGAAAGAGTAAAGACAAAATGGACTGTGAACATACATGTATAAATATGTACACATATACAGCTCTATAGAGATACATTTAAGATAGAAAGCACAGCAATTATATACATGATTACATGAGTTTTCTTTAACAATTTTTTTTCTAAATTTTATGTGTATGGGTGCTTTGCCTGTGTGTACATATATACACCATGTGTATGCCTGGTGCCTGGTGGAGGCCAGAAGAGGGCGTAAGATCCCCTGCAACTGGAGCTACAGATGGTTGTGAGCTACCATGTGGGGGCTGGGAATAGAACTCAGGTCCTCTGAAAGAGCAGCAAATGCTCTTAACTGCTAGGCCATCTCTCTGTTCTTCCCCTCTCCCATCCCCTTAAAGCTTAATTCTGTAGTTCCTCATTCAAAGCAATCTTGTTAGGTTTTGGCTGTTGACTCGATGGTTTGTCATTGATCAGAGTCTTCCTGACGGATATCCAGCTCGTCTCCAGCAACTGCCAATGACAGACAATGCGGTAAGGGACAGTTTTGTCATTTTTATATAGGAGGAGAACATAAAACACTGTAGTAGATGGACCTTTGAATTTCAAGTCATAGAAAATGAACCTTGGCTTGTGTCAGCAGAGAAAGAACGTACTAAAGGATTCACAGAAGGTGAGAGTTCAGAGAACCCAGGAAACAGTCAGACCAGTCAATGGAAGGAACTGGTATCATCCAGACAGGCCTGGAAGAAGCAGGATCTTTGGTAGAAACTGGAACTTCACTCAGGAGCACAGAAGCTGCCATTTTGGAAACTGGATGCAGCTCTTCAATGCCCTGGTACCTTTGCCTAGGAGATAGTATGTGACCCAGTTTTAATTTTTTAATTAATTAATTGATTTTTTTTTGTGTGTGTGTGGTATGTCAAGGACTCTGATATTGGAGCTTATTTATTATGTCTGAGCTCCAGGAGAGTCTGGGAAATCAGAATAAGGTGACAGTGAGATTTTCTCTGACAACCACCAAGTTTCCTAAGTGAGTCTAAGTCTTACACAAAAGGAGTCGTGATCATTGGTTTCTCCTCAAAGCCGATACAGTACCAAGGCTTTGAGCACAGGGAATTTCCTTGGAAGTTGACCCCAGGAAGCACAAGTGAAGGCCTGGGGAAACTGAGGCAGGAAATGCAGGAATGTCAACACGGGATGTCTTAGTGTGTACCATCCAGGACTATGTTCCCTTGTCGGGGTCCTGAGGACCTTCATAAACACACACTAGAACTGACCCAGGACTTCTGGGAAAGCTAGAGGCTGTGTCCATTCACAGCTCATGCTCTGCTAGGGTTTACTCACAGCGGCCTCCTGCGGGGAGAGCCATAGAGTCCCCAGGGAGGGAAAGAGTCAGGAAGGCTTGAGATGGGAAGCATCAAAGGCTCTGGTAGACTCAGGTTGAGTGTGAAGTGGGTAGACACACAGTGTCTGCTGCTACGGGCTCATTCGTGAAATGAGCAGAAAAAAAACCAAAACACAACAACAAAAACAACAACAAAAAAAACAAAAAAAAAAACGGTTGGCTGGGAAGATCTCAGAGTAAGAAAGGAAAGAAGTACAGATACCTTCATTGGTCAAAGCACTTGCTTTACAGAACGAGATCCGGAGTTTGGGTCCCCAGCGTCCATGTAAAAAGCCAGGTGGTTAGCCGGGTGTGGTGGCAAACACCATTAATCTCAGCACTGTGGAGGCAGGGGCAGACAGATCTATGTGAGTTCGAGGCCAGCCTGGTCTATAGATGAGTTTCAGGCCAGACAGGGCTAAATAGCGAGATCTTGTCAAAATAAAGAAAACAAAACAAAGTAAAGAACACCAGTTGGGTGGGTGGCCCGACCTTTAATCCCAGTGCTAAGGAGGCAGAGACAGGAGGACCCCTGGGGCTTGCAGGCCACCTAGTCTAGCTAAACTGGTTCAGTGAGAGACTTTGCTTCAGAAAAGGTTAAGGTGGGAATGATTGAAAAAGATACCTGATATTGACATCTAGCCTCCTTACACGTATACCTACAAACACATACAAACAAGTACACAGACAGACACACACACACACACACACACACACACACACACACACACACACACGAAGAAAGACAACACATGCGTAAGCAGAAAGTTAAGGCTAACTATGGTTCATTCATTGATTGCTCAACAAATACCTTCTTGATGTATCTGATCCCTATGAAGACTATATAAAACCTGATCGATAGTGCGAGCATCGTCTTCTTTGTTTACTATCGATAGACATCAGCTAATACGAGGCGCCAGACAGTGTTTGCTTCCTTGTCAGCCGGCAGGAATGTATTTCTATATGCCAATTTCTCCCCCTCTTTCTGAGCTGTGCTGATGAGCACACATGAAATCGTGACTGCGCCATTAGGTTTGATGAATCCATATAATTGCTGCACAAATATTTTGAATTTAATTGCATGCAATGTAGTTAACACTCAGTCATCATTGCCAATAAGGGGGGCATTGGCAGAGATAATTCAAAACAGTGGGAAATCCAAAATCATTTATGGGAGGCTTTGGAGGCCACATTTGACGCAGGGCAGCTGAATCACCTATGTAATTCTATTTTGTTGAAGCTAGGATGAAGATTTATTTTCATCTGAAACAAAAAACATGGACTGACGGGAGAGAAGAATTGAAATGTATTCTGGATGTTGGTGAAGGCTGGCGCTCGAAGTTTTCAGCCCATAGCCCCTTTTGGATACTGTAGAGTCCTGTGGCTCAAATCTCATTAAATCAGGCCATCCTCCTTGTTGCTCCTGCCTGTTAAGCTCCAGCCACTGTATTAAGACATTCACAGAGATGAGTTCACTCCGTCCTCAGAGCTACCATGACTAGGGGGATAGTGTGCAGAGGAATGAAACTTCTAGAATCAAACTTGGTGGTTGTCATGGGAGTTTACGCTGAGTTATTAGTTCGGTGAAACAGGTCCAGCCACTAATACCAGACAGGATGAATTTCCTCACGTAGTGATAGCAATGGCGGTAAGCCATTGATTATTGACAGCCCGTGTTGACTCTATGGGACAGGCTACATCAAACACTCTCATGTCTGGACTGAGTTAGTTTCAAAGTCAGCTTACAGGACCTGCTCCACACGCCTGCAGCCTGAGGTCTTTTTTTTTTTTTTCCGAAACAGGGTTTCTCTGTGTAGTTTTGGTGCCTGTCCTGGATCTCACTCTGTAGACCAGGCTGACCTCGAACTCACAGAGATCTGCCTGCCCTTGCCTCCCAAGTGCTGGGATTAAAGGCGTGCGCCACCATGGCCCTGTGTAGCCTGAGGTCTTAGGGAACCTTCCAGAGCAGTGCTTCTTAAACTTTTAAGTGTTTCTGAGCTGTTTGAACCTTACTGATGTTGATCAGGTAGGTGTGGAGGCTTGAAAGGATGCTCGCAGTGGTAACTCGGCGGACACCTGTTGAGGAGCAAGGAGATAGAATCTTGGTCAAGTGTTTTCATTTCAGCTTATTTTCTTTGTATCTGTAGCAAGTTTGGGAAAGAAGTGGTTCCTTTTGCTCTATTTGCCATCCAAGGTCCAATTTTGCTGTGGGATATCTTTTTGTATGCGGTGAATATATGTTGCTCTCATTGGCTAATAAATAAGCTATTTTGGCCTATGGCAAGGCAGCTTAGAGGCTGGTGGGAAATCCAAGCAGAGAGACGGAGGGAAGAAGGGTGGAGTCAGGTAGAAGCTGCAAGCTACCGCCAGGAGAAGCAAGATGTGAGAGAACACGTATGCCATGAAGCCACGTGGCAAAACATAGATTAATAGAAATGAGTTGAATTAAGAGCTAGTTAATAATGAGCCTGAGCCATAGACCATACAGTTTGTAGTTAATATAAGCCTCTGTGTGTTTACTTTATAAGTGGCTGCCGGACCGGGGTGGGAGAGATTTGTCTGGACCTGGGGAAACTTCCGGCTACACAATTCAGACTTTAGAATTCCACAAAGTCTTCTAGTCCCCTGGATCCCTTAGACAGCCTCCTTCCAACTTCCAGTGGGCATGTAGTTGTAGTCTGAGAAACATCATAGGAACGTAGCTACAAACACAAAATCCAGGGATACGCAAGCATTTCACTTAACTTTAAAGTACTCTTCATTTGATATTTGATATTCTTTGATAATTTCACACATGTGTATAATGTACCTTGATCATATTTACTTCCCATAACCCCCTTTCATTCTTCCCATCCTCTCTAGGGCCCTTCTTCCCCACTTTCTACTTTCATGTCCTTTATAAAAAACGGAACCGCTGAGTTTGGTGAGAGTTGCTCGCATGAGTAGAGGCGTGGGTTGTTTACCAGAGCATGGGCGACACGCCAGTGGCTACACCACCGATTGGCTCTCTCCTGGCAGCCACTAACTGCAGAGAGCACCTCAGGGAGGGGTGGGGCCTCACGAGCCCCTCTCCAGTCCAGGCTGGAGTTTTGACTGGTTTGATCTTGTAATCATCTTGAGAGGTTCGGAGTACAGCAGCCATGTCTTGTCCATTGGTCAGCATTTCACTGCACCCCTCCTCTTCCTCCAGCTCCGACATCATGTGTAGCACGGAACCCTTTAATGCTGGCCAGTTTCCGTCTGTGGACATTTAATGTCTTGTATGCTTATCTGTGTCATCATCTGTAACGACAGTAACTAGTTGCTGAAGATTCAGAACTCAGGCAGAATGACTTCTCACTTGATCTCCTTTTGTCCCTAGGAGGACACCGTATTTCTAGTATTTATTTTAAGCCTCACTTTGTAGATTAACATCCAAGGGTGGGGGGTAGCCTAAGCGGGCTCATGGGTGGTAAGTTGGACTTGAACCTAAGCCTTCTACTTAATTCTTTTAAAATTGAAGTTTTTGGGGTAGCAAATGCTGCATCAGCTCCAACTCCTGACATCCAATCACCCTGGATGACAGAGATGTTTTCAGGGTCTTCCTGTGGTGCTCAGGCTGCCCTTTGAACTCCTGGGCTCTGGAGAGTCATCCCCCAGCCCCCAGGAGCTGGGACCATCGGCATGAACCATTGTAAGTAAGAAAAGCAAATGAAAGTTGTAAAAGAAAGACATGTTTTTCTTACTTCAAACAATAGAGAAAAAAGATGAAAGAGTAACCAGCAGAAACAAATGCTAATGGCTTCTTTTGTACATTTCTAGATGCTTCTTTGACGTATGTATTTAAGCAGATTTAAGGGCAGTCATGTTAAATTTTGTACATTTCAGAGCATATTATATATAATGTTCTTCAGCTTGCTTTTTTCCTTACATGCGATGAAATATCACTGACAGCAAGTCGATGCTGTCGTAAGCGACGTTGTCTAATTCTGACTGGCGTTTGTGATGACATGTTTATGCCCTGATTTGAGTGGCCCGCCTTCTCATGTAGTCCAGACTGGTCCTGTACTCATTAAGTAGTTGGGGGTGTCTTGAGCTCTATCCTCCTGCCTCAGTCTCCTGGAGTAAGGGTTACAGGTGTGCACTAAACCATCTCTAAACATCCCCATGCTTGTGACTAACCAAGGGAGTGGGTGAGGAAGGAGAGCTGAGGGAAGGAACCATGTAGGCCTCCAATCCTCCAGGGATGACCTCGAGGTGGGGGTGTCTCAGGCTTTTGAAACGCTAACCTAACTGGTTCAGTGAGATCTTAGCAGTATCAGCTAAACGTGTTTATGTGGCCATTGGTTTTCTATGTGAGCCACATTGTGAGGGGTATTCTCTGATTTGTGTCTCTTTGTGCCCCCCGACCCCACTTCTTAGATATGGAAACTCTAGAATGAAGGCTGTGGTAGAAAAGTTAGGCGCCCACACAGTATCTATTCTTTCTTCCTCCTCACTGACAAAACAGTTGTTGGCTATGCCAACAGACCCTGTTTAAAACACATCGCTGCTGTCCCTGAGCAGAGAGACATCTGTGATCAAAGAAATGTAAGTGAGGTCTAGCGACCATCACAGAAGATGAAACAGAAAGATGGTAAGAGCCAGAGGTTGGGGAGGACGGCGCAGAAGAATCTTCAGGACCAGATGGGACGACAGCACTCATGAACTCTTGTGTAGGCGGCTGTGGTTGCCTACACAAGATTAAGACAGTCAGCATCCCAGCACGGAGGGGGAGGGGCTCGCAAGGTACCACCCCTACCTGAGGAGCTATTGGCAGCTGATGGCTGGTGTGGGGAGAGAGGGCCTATTTTCTTCAGGACTGTGGCCACTCATAAATTGTCCATGCTCAAGAGGCTGTCCCCACACCTACATACATACGGGCAGCACTAATTGGACCCAGTGTGTGGTGGTATTGTGTTCCCCAAAATATTGTGTACCTTAATAAACTTATCTGGGTCAGAGACAGAACAGCCACAATATTAAACATAGAGGTTAGGCAGTGGTAGCACACGCCTTTAATCCTAACATTCCAGAGACAGAAATCC
>CABHPP010134171.1:10827-44078 GCA_902168425.1 Peromyscus attwateri
TTTTTTTTTTTTTGGAATTTATTTTATTTTATTTTACAATATACTTCAACTTTACATATCAGCCATAGATTCCCCCGTTCTCCCTCCTCCCGCCCCGCCCCCCTTCCCCCTGTCCCACCCCCCATTTCCATCTCCTCCAGGGCAAAGACTCCCCCAAGGATTGAGATCAACCTGGTGGTCTCAGCCCAGGCAGGTCTAGTACCCTCCTCCCAGGCTGAGCCAAGGGTCTCTACTAAGCCCCAGGTTTCAAACAGTCAATTCATGTACTGAGCACAGGGCCCGGTCCAACTGCCTGTATGCCTCTTAAACAGATCAAGCCAATCAACTGTCTCACCCATTCAAAGGGCCTGATCCTGTTGGGGGCCCCTCAGCCATTGGTTCACAGTTCATGTGTTTCTATTCGTTTGGCCATTTGTCCCTGTATTCCATCCATCCCTGGTCCCAACAACTCTTGCTCACATAAACCCTCCTCCTTCTTGCCAATTGGACTCCCGGAGCTCCACCCAGGGCCTGACCGTGGATATCTGCATCTAGTTCCCTCTGTCACTGGATGGGGTTTCTAGCACGACAATTAGGGTGTTTGGCCATCTTATCACCAGGGTAGGTCAAATCAGGCTATTTCTCGACTATTGCCAGCAGTTTATTGTGGGGGCATCTTTGTGGATTTCTGTGGGCCTCTCCAGCTCTATTTGCATTGTTTATCTGCATTAAAATGTCACCCAAATCCAGCACTCAGATTTACATCTCAAATAGATTAAGTGTTTCTAACATAGATTTTCATAGCTGCAACCTTCCTTAATGTTTTTTGCCTTTGTAACACATAACACTCCCCACTTAATATATCTGTGTATTTATTTGTTACAAATCCTTCAGTAGCTTCCTTGGAGAAAGAGGATGAATTTGTTCAGCTCCATATCTTTGGCAGCAGCACTTGATTTACAGAATAAATGAATTAATGACCACCTGGTGGCAGTTCATGTATTATATCATCTATCTATTGGTTATGCATATATGCTGATGCTATGCTTATAATTTCAGGGTTCTTTGTGTTCAGTTTTGAATATGCCACAAATTCCACTCTTTAAAACACACAATTGACTGGATTGGGCCTTTCTTTGATTGAAAAATAAAAGGTCAAAACAAGAGGAATGGTCTTCTCAATATATGGTATCCTCTGAGATTTTTTTGTACAACTATCACAAGGAAAATTCAGGATCCTTGTCTTGGATCTGTTGTGTTCTAGCTCTTTCATCTGATACCCAGGGGCAGAAGGGAGACTTTGTTATGTTATTCCTCAACTGTGCTTGCCACACCAAAGAAGTCTGGTAATTACAGAACTGAATTACTTATACAATATTAAAATGGCCAAGCAAATGCCATGGTTATCTCGTTTGTTTTAATTAGTACTTTTAAAGAAACAGTTGCAGAATATTTCTATACTGTGTTTGTTGGTGTGTTTCTAAAACAGTGTAATTTAGGGAGCATGTGGAAGAAAGTTAGATTTACTGAGCTCTATTCATGTCTTTTTTCTGTCTAGTGTCAATACTGCAGGAACAAACATGGCTATGCACTTAGCTCTGTGGTAGGACAGAGAGTCTTTCAGAAGCATGTCCAGGAATGGTATAACTAGACCATACTGTAGTTCAATGTTTAATTATTCAAAAAATCTCTGTACTGATTTCAATAATGGTTATAGTGGCTTACACTTTCACTAGCACTTCCAAGGGTACCTCTATTCCCATCTCCTCTTTAGCCTTTGCTGTTAGTTATTTCCCATTCTGATTAGTGTGAGAGGGGATCCCAAAAACAATTTAAAATTTCATTTCCTTGGTAACTAAAGATGTTGAACATTAAAAAAGAAAATGTATTTATTGTCCATGTGTACTTCTTTAGTTGACAACTGCCTGTTCATTTCATCAGTCCACTTATTGAAAGACAGGAATGTTTGTTGTTTGTATGTTTTCATTTTTGGTTTGTGTGTGTGTGTGTGTGTGTGTGTGTGTGTGTGTGTGTGTGTGTGTTTAATTCTTTCTTATATGGAGATCCTAGTTTTTTAAAAATATTTCATTTATTATTTGATAATTTAATACATATATAGAATGTATTTCAGATCTTAGATTTCAATGATTATATGTGTATGAATAGCAATGTGAGGAGGAAGAAGCTATGGAACTGAGATAGAGGGTAACAAGAGTTGGGGTGGGAAGAAGGGACAAAGGATCCATGTGACAGAACAGGATGGGGGAGGTAGAGCAGGGGAAGGAAGGGATGTAGAGAAGAAAGGGAACAAGAAAACTAAAACAAATTGAATTTGAAAAGAGTAATAAGAAAACCTAATATATGTATGGTAAAGTGATAATTTTTTAAAAACATACCAGAAATGTTCATTTTTTTCTTTCTTACTAATTGCTAAACTTAGGTTAGCCATATTTATTGATGATACATATTGATAATTTAATTTTTATATACACATAAATTAAAATGTGAATACCAGCAAAATGGACAACATAATCATTCCCCTATGCCACTGCAATCAATATGTATTAGAACTTCAGCATATTGCTATTTAATCTTTCTTCAATCACAAAAACAAACTGACTTTGTCTATATTATTTGAAACCCGGATTTTTAAATTACTTCCATTTACATTACCTTCTCTGACAACATAGTATTCTTTAATATGAATGACTATACCTTTTGAAACTGACCCTTAGTATTGAACAGTCTGTGATCGCTTTCTATAATTCTTTTAAAACTATTAACTTCCTGTTGGTTAAGAAATACTTATTGGGGCCTTGTCTGTACTAAGTAATATTTACATAAATACTGAGGTAAACAACAATGAAAAGCCAAAATTTCTGCCCTCAGAGGACTCATGTCTTACTTTAAAAAGTGGAAAAAAATAGTGCATGATAATGTAATATGTGGTACACTAGAGAGGAAGGAAAGGAAATGCCTGTGGTGTCTAAACACATAGATTGAGATGCTCAGAGAAGATCTCCCTACACATAGTATTTCAGCAAAACCCACAAAGAAGTAAGCATACAAAGCATCCTGGGATGCAGGTACTGAAAAAGAGAAAGGACATTTCAGGAAAAAGCATAATCAAGTCCAGAGAACTCCTCTCTGGTTCAAGGAGCAGAAAGTGGCACTGACGTAGAAGAAGGACATTAGAGATAAAGTCAGAGCTGTCCCAGGAGGGGTGTGCAGCAGTTCCAGGCTGTTAATTCTCTTTTGTCCCTACTCTCGAGGAGCTGGGAAATCTCTACTGCGTGAGAAGAGGTGCACCAGACTGAACTCATGGTTTAAGCTGATGGATCTGGCTTCTACGGTAAAGTAGTCTATAGTGTTAAATCAAGAGAGGGATGCGATGGAGAAGCTACATAAGAAGAAAATGAGAGAAACTACAACCAGAGTACGTTGGTGGCTGGAGTGAGACACAGTCAGTTCTGAATTCATGGCCATATCAAAGGTGTGTAGATCATGAGGGGCCTGGTGGGAGGACTCAGAAGGTAAGTCAGTTTGCCTCTCTAAGCCTGGCAACATGAGTTCAATTCCTCCGGAACCCACATAGAGAGAACCAACCCCCACAATTTGTCTTCTGACTTCATAAGTGGACTATGACATGCCCCCCACACACACCTGTAGATGAATGAATGAATAAATAAATGAATGAATGAAAAGAGAATAGTAGGATCTAGGATGATGTCAAGCTTTTGGATTTGCATGGCTTGAAGAGAGCATGTTCTATCTATGAGATGGTCAGATCTTGAGACAAGCAGGTTGCCTGTGACATTACCAATCTTCAGCCTCCTTCCATTGGATATCCATGTCTTGACACTAAATAGGCAACGAAATGAACCCTTTTGGAATTCAAGGAAGTTATGAGTTGAGTTACAATTCTGGGGTCTTCAACATACAGACTATATGTTAAATAAATGTATTTACTCGCACACATCTTTATTTATAGTTCCATCTTTTCCTTTCAATAATAAGTATTCATAAGATATTGGGTTTGGATTTTCTGATACTTTCATTTAAAATGTCTTCCCAAACACTGTGCCTATTTAAGTTTTCTGTATAGATAATCGTCCTACATATTTGCATATGTTAATTTAAATACAAATTACATACATACATACAGATTTCACTTGTATTTTAAAATTCTTTTCATAATTGCTGAAACTATGTTTGGTTAGAAACCAAATGGAAATATGATTCCAGCAAAATCTACAAAAAAATACAGACATAGATATAAATTTGCACATATACATAAACACACAGATAATCAGGTCACAAACTTGAGGAACTTTGGTAAGTGCATAAAAGGTATGGAAAATACAACATTTTTTTTTACCTAGATAGGAAATAAAGTTCTAAATATTTCAATAATGCTTAGAAAAATAAAATACTGAAAAGCCATCAACTGTTTTATTATAAAAATGCAGTTTTATCATAACCTTTCAAAAACAAATCACAAAAATATTTTTCTATTTAGAAATTGACTTAGAGCCTGTTTAAAATAGATTTTAATAAGGCTGCAGAATAATGGAATGCTAACTCAGTTGAACCTATAATTATATTTAAAAATAAAAATAAGTACTATACCGGGGACAGACTATATAAACTTACTGACAGGTACTATCCCTTATTTAAATTAATCTGTAAAAAAGGAAGATATCACCAAGTGGACGAAATGAGAAAATAATGCAATACATTTAGTCTATACTGCTTAAATAATATACAATTTGGAACCTGATAAACACAAGATGCATAATTAATTTACTATATCAAAGTGTAACCATATTTTTAAAGTTGGAAAATCTTGGGTACCATTTCATTTAGTTGAGTCAATATATTTCAAGAACTATGCAGTACCAGGTAAAGTCTTTTGTTTTCCAGAAAAGTATACAAGTGCAGTTAGGAATAATAGTGCATACATGTAGTCCTACTAAGGAGGAGAAGGATGATAATTTGAGGCCAGTCTGGGGTACATAGATTGACTGGGTCTCAGAACTTATGGGTGTGTGTGTGTGTGTGTGTGTGTGTGTGTGTGTGTGTGTGAGTAAATAAGCAATGATCTAAAAAGTCAAATAACAGTACTTTATCATGTAAATTTTTTTTTTTTTTTTTTTTTTGGTTTTTCGAGACAGGGTTTCTCTGTGTAGCTTTGCGCCTTTCCTGGAACTCGCTTGGGAGACCAGACTGGCCTCAAACTCACAGAGATCCGCCTGCCTCTGCCTCCCGAGTGCTGGGATTAAAGGCGTGCGCCACCAACGCCCGGCGTAAATTTGTTTTAACATGTCATGATGGCTATGGCTTACCATATTATTTAAAATAATAGGGTACATTATTACAAAACCTTTCCCTTGATAAAAAATTGGTATTCATTTCAGATAATCAGCTAATGTATTCAAAATATTATTTAGCACATTTGCCTACTTTCAAGCTGTGCTTAAATTAGCATGCCTTTTTTGATTTCCCCAATCTCTTTCCTCCACCCCAATAATTTTCCTTAGAATGCTTATAATCAGCATAATAATTCTGAAACCTATTGTATATTCCTCTGCTTCGATTTAAACCACTTAATTCATTGCCACCTCTCATTCAAAGAAAAAAATATGTCAACATTACAATATATCATTATAATATCAATGTGCGGTATATGTAGCAAGAAACTATTTTTGAGTTACACCCCCTCAGCTCCCTTTCTATGAACTCGGGTTTATTTTGGGAACACTGGCAATGAATGGTACATAGATAAAAATCCTGGGGAAAGGGCATTTCAATTTGATGTTTTTAAAATGGTATTTAAATAATATTCTCTTAATTTTAATGTTAAAAGGGGAAATCTGGTAATTAGAAAATCTTGAAAACAACAGACACTCCATGACACTTGTTTTATATAAATTTTCTATGTTGGCAAGTCATATACAATAGTACCAACAAATGAGAAAATGTAAAGAATAATGGTTTGGGCTGAAGATTAAGCTTGTCACGCAAACTCTCATCTCAAAAGCAATGAGAATAAGGTCACCAAAACACACAGCTATGAGGTGTGCGCTAACTGAGAAACTTGGGAATGTTTTCAAGATGTATGCTGATGAACAATGCTAATATAATCCTTTCAAATAAGTATATTTTCAGTCAGAATTTATTACAATCTTTTATTTCTTAGTGTTTTGTCATGACTAAACAGTTTCTAGACACTGAGAAAGATTGTACCCTTATTTTTCTGAAACTTCTCCTTTATGATTGTTTATTTTCAAATACAAATTTTGGTGTCCAGGTAGTGTGCTATGTTATCTATAGACAGCCTCTGGATTGAGGGATAATTTTCTCATCCAGTTGCATGATGAAAATATATAAATGAAAGAAGATGAATCTTCCTGCATTAAAATTTTTAAAAAAAGGTAACTATTCTCTTAGCTAATTCTATAAAACATGATTATAAAAGAGGAAGAGAGGGAGGGAGAGAAAGAGAGTAGGAGAGGGAGACAGAGGGAAACAGAGAGAGAGAGAATATGCCTCATTAAAAATAAACAGTATAGAAATTTCAGAAATTGCGTAGAATAAACAGCATCATTCTGTTTTGGGTAAAGCCATGCTTTTGTCTTACAAAACCAAATTCAAATGTCTATTTTTTTAGTTTATCCTTCACTATCCTAATAAGGCTTGCATCACTGAATCTCATATGTAAATTGAAGAATAATAATTGCACTACATAAGTAAAATAAAGCTGGTTGCCCATAGATGCATATTAGAACTGAGGAAAATATGAGGATCAAAATGTTTTAGTAGTTTAATAACAAATTAAATTTAGAATGCCATATTTACCATTAAGTAATTAATTCATGTGTATCCTTTACATGTCCTGTGCATCTTATCTTCTCCTTCCTTGTGGAAATCTTGAAGAAGATGGCTTCCGAGGCCCCTTACAAACTTAGTTTCATGTAATCTAAAGTCCAGATATGACTGGGTGATGATTGCAGCACCAAGCTTCTACATCACAAGCAGAGATACACACACCCATTATTAGAAAGTAAATGGTACAACCTAAAAAGAAGAGGTTCACTCTACTTTTACACTATTTAAGAAAAATTAAAAGAATAATCAGTTTCCTCTGTGTTTCAATCCAGTGAGAAATGTACCGGGAACTCTCGAAGTAGTTCCCAACAAGTCCTTGCTGGTTTCCCGGAGCATAAGTGAACCTTTCTTTGAGATAAGTTTGAACCTCTCACACTGATAGCACAGCCAGCTGAAACAATCCTGGGGGAAAATTTATTAGAACCACTGGGTGGTCCTTTATAACTCCAGATGTGCATAAGCTAATTGTTCAGATGTGTTGTTGTCTTCTGTAAAATACTCCAGGGAAAAAGTTCGTTATTCTCTTTTTTTTTTTTTAACATGAATGAGATGAATGAATAATATTCTCCACCCTTATAACAAAATATCTAAAATATTTGGTTATAAAAACTACATTTATTACTCAGTTTTAATTTTTGTCAACCCAAAGGCTAAAGAATGAAGGAGAATTATATTTTTAAAATATAGTCCAGGAAACTAGAATCCTGAAAAGCAAGGGTATGCTAAATCCAAATACAGTTTGGTACTTTCCATATATAATGTTTGAATTTGGTTATCCATGGCAATAAAACAATAATGACCATATTAAATTAATTAATGTGTGTCAGAATTATTATATTGTGCCTAACATTACTATTTAGATTCCTGTAGAAGCTGTTAAATAGAATTTGAAATAATATTCAATTTTTACAAAATTCATAAACATTATTAATCAATAAAATTATTATGTCATGCTGTAGGAATCACCGATTTTATTAACAGCATTTATTTCAGACTAGTTACTTTATCTGGTGTGACAGTGACAGTTAAAGATTGGAAACCTAGGGTTCTGAACCTAGGGCTCAAGTCAAAACCTCACACAGGTATCTGGGATAAACTACTTAACTCATAGCTCTCAGTTCATTCATACAGAAATATTGCTAAATAGAGTAGTTTGGAGGAGTAAATAAACTAAATGGATTTATTAGCACATATCCTAATATAATTAGCAATGTGGGAGATGTGAGGAATAAGGTGCCATATATGATAGTCTAATTCTCCTCTCACCTCACATATTTTACTAGAACAATAAAAAGTATCAAAGGTACAATCATTTTAATGTTTTATTCCTAAGAACAGTAACAACAAAAAATTTCCAAAAGAATTACGTTGTATACGGAAGTATAAAGATATGAGGGAGAAAAATCCAGTGCCACATCATATATTGAAGAAAATACCAAGGACAATGTGGTAGCCTAGTACTATTAATAATCATTAACCTCTACATAAATAATAGTTTGTGCTGGGAACTTTGCTATGCACTTTTCAAACCTGTTATAATAAGTCTCAAATGGAGTTTAAACTGTCAGTAGAAGGTGACAGGTGTTCTCAACCAAGTCTGTATATGTGTCACCACTGGAGATATAACTGATTTATACACTGTGGCAATTATACATTTATGTTTATTAAAAGGTCTTCTGTTATTGAAATGTGTATACGTGTTTAAAGGTCACTTTCCTTTTTCAATGTAATTCTGTTTATTTTTTAAATGTGCACATGTAAGAGTCACATGTAGGTAAGAGTCACATGTGGATAAATAGGAGTCACATGTGGGTAAGAGTCACAAGAAGATAAGAGTCATATGTGGGTAAGAGTTACATGTGGGTAAGGATCACATGTGGGTAACATGTTTCCACTGAAAAAATCTAAGAATTGAAAAGGTTATTGGGAAGGACAATCAATTCTCTTAATTCAACATCTATTTATTGCTTTGCACCCAATAGTGATATCGATGCAAATTAAAGCAGCAAGAATTCATTCTTCAAACAGAAAGTAAATGAATACATTATTACGGTTTTGTGTGTTGGTTAATATAGATTGTCACCTGGAGAGGATTTGGATTCACCTAGGACACAGGCTTCTGCCCTTGCCTGTGAGGAATTATCTACATTAGGAAATAGGAAGACCTATGAAAATATGAGTAGGACTCTTCCATGGGCTGGAAACAAACTTAATACAAAAGGAAAAAGGAAACAGAGCTAGAAGTCCTTGCTCTGGTCCTAGCAGAAGAGACAGTGTTCCCAGCTGGGGCAAGCATATGCTTCCAAGACTTGCCCACCATGATGGGCTACATCCCAGACAATGAGCCGACATAAACTCTCCTTGCCTTAAAGTTGCTTTGCTCAGGTATTTTTCCCCAACAAAGAAAAAAAAGTACAACTCTGAGGACTTGATTTTGCTTATTTATTTATGCTTTGATCATGCGGCAAATTCTTTTTCACTCATCCAGGAATGAGGGTATTAAAAAATAAGGCTAATCTCTCTTACTTGCACCAATTGGAAGGTAACTGGATAAGGGTGTGTGGTTTTTATGTTCCTACGTCCTATCTCGAATCATGCAACTGTTGGTAGACCATACAATAGTAATAATATGGCTCTAATGTCAAGTATAGTATTAGGTATAAATACCAAATCTATATTTCATATAGACTAAACATGGAAAATATCCTCAATTTCTCCATATTTTTAACAACACAAAAAAGAGGACAATATTGAGTAATATTATTTTGACATGGTTATTGAAAAAAAAGAAATGAGATAGTCATTCCTTCTTTGATATAGTATCTCACTATATATCCCAGCTATTCTCAATATTCTACTGCCTCAGAGTTCTAAAGGCTAGAAGTACAGTTGTATGTCGCCACAATCATGCTATGTAAATATTTTAAGGTAAAGTCTCTATCTAAATAGCATAATGGTTAACAATTTATTAATGATAAAATTATATTTGATATTCTTCTCAAATATTCTTGTTTAAAATATGCAGACAGTAAAAGTACAGTTTGAGGAATATTAATAGATGCATTATGTTAGACTGAGTCAACCTATGCCTTTATTTCCCTGATTTACCCCTTAAACTTTATTTAACATCCTGCAGAACAACACACTGCAAGTTGAGATGGGCCCTTCCTTCTGTTTTAACAGAATTCACCTCTCTTCAGTGTGTGTACATTGAAGAAGTTCCCAAACACACCCACAGTTCGAATTGTATAGATCTAATTAGAGTCTATTTCCATTTGTATTTCCAATCGTTCATAAGTCACAATTCTTAGAAGATGATAAAGTGCTTGGTCTTCATAAGACATGATGACCCTACCTCTGAACAGTGCACTCCCTGTACTGCTGTATAACAAAGAAATACTTCCAGTCTTTAAAATACATTTGTTTGTGTGTTTATATCTCTTCTTATCTGTATCTGACACACAAGTATGTCCTCTTAATCTCTTTCTATCCATTTCTATTTATTCATATTACACTTGAAATATGGATATATTTGAGTATGTCCCTCTGGAACACACTATGGTGGCCACAATGGGATAGAGTAGTTTAGAGGATAAATATTCTACTTCCTCCAGAGACTTACACAGTACTGATAAAGAAAGGTAGTTTAAACTTAATGTTATATAGTTTTATTAGAATCATATTGAAGAGAAAAGAACCAAGAATAGACATGGTTCATATGTGTAAACTGAATCCTCCGATAAGAAACTCTGAAGAAGTAACTTTTAGATGAGTTTAAATGAGGGTGTGGAAGAATCCAAAGAGTAATAGGAAGAAGTATTTTTGCACTGACAACAGACTGGGGCATGAGGAAGCAATATGCCAGGACAGCTGAGAATGCATCTGATTATCAGGGAGAAAGCAATGTGGGTTATCAAGGAAGCATTGGCACACCACAGATAAACAATTGGCACTATTCTGAGCACTGAGAAACTGAGAAACAATTGATATGATTAGGTTACAGTCTTAAAATATTCTTTTGGTTTCAGCATGAAGAATAAATTGAAATTGCAAAAATAATGTAAAACACTGCAGTTGGATTTGTGTGACAGAAATAGACATGAAATAATTTCAGAATATGTATGAGTTAGAATCAAAAGGATTGTTAAATGGATTACACAGGAGATGTGATGGAGAGTCAAGTTGAAGAATAATTCCCTGGTATCTGGTGTAATATCATGAGTAGAAATATCAGTCTTGGGACAGTGAGTACTAGCTGAGGACTAGCTTGTAATATGTAAAATAAAGATTCAGTGTTTGGAAAGGACAGCAAAGTTAAATGTATCTTATATATTCATGATAATTGTAGGCAGTGAAATAATTGATATGGAAGTCATAGAGGAAATTTGTTCTAGGGAAATAAATGTGGTATAGCGTAAATTCTCAAAAAAAAATCCATTATAGTAAAGACAAAGATGCCAAGATGACTAGATAAGTTTGAATGGGAGGGTTTTTTTTTAACATTTCAGTTAGTTTAAAAAAGAGGAGTCAATTTCTTTATAAAGGAATTGTAATTGTATTTCTGAAGTCACTTATCTGTGTCATAGAACAGAGAAAAATCAAAACCAGTTCTCATGTGAGATCTTCATCCATACTGACTAGCTTTCATGTGCTGAACAATGTTATGTGTACCGTTAGAAGATGTGAACTTGAGAACTATAGTAATGATCAACCAATCAAGACATGCCAATTGCTGAAACAGTGGCATGAACGTTCTGGGAGTCACCAACCACTTTCTGATTGGACTTAAATCTTGATTTAAAAATTGAAATACTCATCTGGCACTTTTTGGGGCCAAGAATCTGTGATTAGACAAGTCATGGGCCCTAGAGGAAAACCTAATACTATCACTCTGCTAAAAGGGTGTATTGAACTGACTTCTAATGCATTTTCATCATATGTACAGACTATTGCACCTTTCAACTCTCATCAGAGAAGCTTCTTTTTGCAGATGATTGCAATTAACAGGAAAAAAACCACAAGTGTTTAGAGTACAAAAAATAAGAGATTACAGAATGTTCCATCCTAATTGGGACATCTTTATCACAACCCCTTCTCCCAATAAAAACAGATTCTTGAAGAAGTGGAGGGGTCAAAAAAAGTGTGTAAGAGCCAGTTTCAGTGGAAGACTTCATGGAAACTTATTTTGTGAACATAGCAGGGTAGTTTGCACATACAAGTTGACAACAATTGATACATCATGCACAAAGCCTTTGCATCAAGCTAAACAAAATCTTAGCTTGGCAAGAGGAGGTAAGAAATGAAGGCCCGGGGTTGGGGATTTAGCTCAGTGGTAGAGCGCTTGCCTAGCAAGCGCAAGGCCCTGGGTTCGGTCCTCAGCTCTGGAAAAAAAAAAAAAAAAAGAAATGAAGGCCCAAACTTATCTAAGGCAGTACTGACAACTGAAAGACACTATGAGATAAATATTTTGTTTCTTTTAACGATGTATCCCTTGGCGGGTTGACACACAACATTTAAAATCCACACATCCAAGGGTTTATGGGCAGCACCAACTGAACTTGATGGGTTTAAAAGTAAGAGGAGCACAACATTGAAAGGGCTGTGAAGGGGGGTGGGGATCAGAGAACAGTCAAAGGAATTGTTAATATGATTGAAACACTTTGCACACAAAAAAAAACTCAGAGATTAAAAAATGCAGAAAAAAGTTCTTTTACAATACAGACTTTTATAAAACAAAACAGTGAGATAAGATGTTCTGTAATTCTTACAATCATTCACTAACTCAGCTTATACTTGCAGTTCTGTTTCTATAACCTGTTCTTCCATCTGCCATTTCCAACCCTCTGTTCCTTTCTCTGTCTATCCATTATTCATATAACAACTGGGATACTATGAAGATACATAAGATGAAAAAGAAAATTCCTGGCCTTAAGATTTCATAGGCCAGATAAAACAGTTTTAGTTGCCATAACACAAGAGCAAAGTATGTGAGTTAGAGATAGCTCTAAGCTCTACAAATCTTCTGCTCTTTGCCTGTTTCCACAATAAAATAAATAATCCTCTGGATATAGCCCCTTTTCCACCCTACAGAATTCCTGGACCCCGTAAAGCTTCTGTGGTTTTGATCTTCTCCTTCACACGTGGCTGTGGTAGAGTGGATACCCGATTCAGATCACATATTTCATTAACTGATAAAATCAGGTTCCTTTGCCTTGGAAGTGTATATTTGAGAAAGGTAGATAGAAGGGTCACCACTACAAACTTCAGGGAAGATGGTATGGAAGAAAAGAGGAAGAATGAAGAAAGGATAAAACAAAAAGTAGCAAGAGAAAGGAGGGAGCAAAAGAACGAGCAGAGAGAGCAAGAAGAGAAGTAGAAAATATTTAACTATAGTATCAAACTAAATAGATGAAGTTGCAGCCACAAATGGCCTGTTATTAGTCACAGCAAACACAGGGTTTCTGCTGTGAAAAGCTATGATATGTCGCATTGTCCTCATTTTCTGAGAGGAGACCATTCAATGAGCCATATTATTTGACAGTTGCTACTTAGAAGACATATTTTATAAAGTGTATTCCTGAAAGCCACACTCCACCCTTATTCAAACCAAAAGTGATATTTGTTCATCTGAGTACTGCAATTATCAGCCAATCAAAACACCAACCTGGTACAAAGGACTCTGGTTCCAAAACAATCTGAGTCATATCTTGATTGAATGTCTTGATTGTACCTATCAACTCATATGTATAACTCAACTTATTAATCAGTGCTGAAATAGCTGAAGGTCATTCATCTCAGATTTAATATTAAATTCCTTCTCTATTTAGAACAGTGAAGCTCACATTGAAATTTGCTTCTACATAATTTACCTCTAATTAGGAATAGGATATAAAAGATATGTTATTACTAAAGTCATATAAAGACAAAAACATAAGTTAATTTGACTCAATAGTTATAGCCAATTAATTGTGGATTCCCCCCATTGGTTCATATATTTGAATGCTTGGTCCCCATTTGGTAAAACTGTTTGGGAAGGATTATGAGGTGTGTCTTATTGGAGGTGGTACGCTATAGGATGTGCGACATTTGAGTTTTCAAAAGCATCCACCATTCCATGTAATTCTCTCTCCCTGCTAAATGTAGATCAGATGTGAACTCTCAGGTGTTGCTCCAGTGCTGTGGCACCAGCCTGCCTGGAGATGTGCTCCCAGCCATGATAGTCATAGACTCACTCTCTGGAACTCTAAGCCCTAATAAATTCTTTCTTCTATAAGTTCATTTAGTCATGGCACTTTGCCACAGCAGTCAAAAATCATGAATAGCATTAAATATTTTCAAAATTTTGAAATGAAAGATAAAATTTTGGGATCCTCTTTTTAAGACATGCTTCCCACAATGGCACCTTGTATGAATGTTGAAAATGGATTTTTTTACTTTTTTATGTGATTTTTATTCTGAATTGAAAATTTGGCTATAAGTGATATTTTTCTCTGGAAAATGTTATCTAAATAGCTCAGGTTTCCAGGTTTGAAAATGTAATTTGTCAATACCATGATTTTTATTGTAAGAAATTACTCAAGGAAACTTGATTATTGATACTCAGAAATTTGGCACATTTCTAGTATATATATAAGTGCAGGTGTATATGTGGACTGTGAAATATAGGATCAATTTACAATTATATCTGGGAGACACTGCTAACATAACTAATGAACCCTAAATTCAGAGGACAAACTTAAAAATATAACTGGCCTAAAAAAGTTCCCCAGTGATGATTCACTGGTGACAACAACTTTGTGAGGAGTTGAAGGAGCAAAAGTAATCTGACCATTATTCAAAGTTGAATCTTTCAAACAAGACTGATGAGTCACCACACTCAAGGTCATTGGTTATTTAGGACCCGAGTGAATTTTCTGTGATGATAAGAAGACAGAACATTTGGAGAATACAATGTAGGAATATAAAAATTTCATTTTGACAATAAGGCATTTAGAATTGCCACTAACAGTGGACCTGATTTCAAATTCAAATACCGTTAGTCAAAATAGTACTTAAAGGATAATGTAAACACAATGTAGGAAGGAATAGAGATTACAGAACAGATCTTCTGAAGATGTTCTCAAGCAATGTGCTGGACAGTGCACCCACACAAATAATGCTCAGCAGACTGTACAAATTAAACAAATGGTACACTTTTAGTTTATTCATATAAATGAAATGGTGCAAAAGAATTGTACATGAGAAGAAAGTATTCTATCTATAATAAGTAAAAATAAGGTCAAACCAAGCATAAAAGTTGATTGCTCTTTATATGTAATAGCAAGAATAAATAATGTTCCTCAAATTTCAGGAGGAAGCAAAAGCCACTCATTAATTGGTATGGGCTAACTTAAAATTAATAATAATGTTGACAAAGGCACATTATTTCAAAATTGTTTGCTCAGTAAACAACTAGGAATGCATTCAATTGACTGATGACCTACTTCATCTTGTATGTCCGGCAGGACATAACAAAATATACACAAAAGCCAGCCCTGATATTTCCGTTCTAGGCTGCTTATATCCAAGCCCATGGCCAACCTCCATCTCTGTTCCTCTTTCCTGAGAGAACATTTCCTTTTATCATTTCCAGCCACTTTTGCACTTAGAGCTTGGTTGTGAAGCTCTCTTTCATAACACAGCCCCTCTTATAATTCTAAAAATCACATCTAGAATTCGCCAGATAGAAATGTCTCTTTTTAAGGCTTGTAGTGCTCAACTTTCTTAATGCTGACACCCTTTATTAAAATTCCTCATGTTGCAGTTACCCCCAATCATAAAATTATTTTTGTTGCTACTTCATAATTGTAATTGTGCTAATGAACAGTATCTCAGTTCCTAAGACCATTGGAAATATATGTTTTTCAATGGTTGCAACCCATGGGTTGAGAAACACTTAAAGCATCACAGATCATGTACCACATGCTTAAGTACCCTCATTACTCCACAAAAGCTCATTTTTCGTATGGATTATCCCACTCTCTAAGCAAAGCCATCCCTAGTAGAAGAAGCAGGATTCTGCTTCAGATGTCACATGCACACTTCTTCAGCAGGATGGAAGTTAGGTACTCGCTTTCCTGAACATTTCATTTGATAAGGACAGAAGCATCATAAAATGAAGGTATTTTATTTTTTGTATTATTCTTAATAATACTTATCACACATAGGCATTCTAATTTACTGGCAAAGTCAGAGCCATGAATGAGCATTATATAATTCACATTGGTTAACTAGCTTTTGCTGAGATATGAATTGAGTTAAAATATTTTCAAAAAAACTCTTACATGAACAGGATATAAATAATTCTAAAGCCTGACACTCTTGCTATTAAGATGACCCCAGGGATTACTGCAAAAGTATTTTGTACTTAGTTATGAATGAATATCATTCTGGATTCCTTATTCTCAAAGAAACTTTTATTAAATCTTGTTTAGTGTATTAAAGCATTTGCGTCAATGATCTATGTCTGTAATGTGTATGAATTTAGAATACCAACAAGTACAGAAAACTGAAAGCACATTAAGTACCAAGCTTAAACTGTCCTCATAACCAAGAGCAAATGCATGAATGTGTGAGCAATATTCTTCCAAAGACTTCCTCGCATAACTAAGAATGACTGATTAGAAAGGAACACTTCTTCTTTGACCCTCTATTGGCAGATTGAAATCAGCACTTATATTTATCAAACCTATTTATTGTGATTTATATGTTCATGTAGGTTAGTTTTGTGTTCTATTTCTTTCATTTTTTCTTTGTTTTCTTTTCTTTCTTTCTTTTCTTTTTGTTTTTGAAGCAGAAACTCATAAAGTCCAGGACAGCCTGGAACTTCTGGCGATTACCTTTCCTCAGTCATTTGAAGCACAGTTTGTAGGTTTGCCCCAACATGTCCAGCTAGGGTAAAGTTTAATAGAATGCAAATGTTAAAAGTCTGACAGGACCACAAAGAGTAAATGTAAGTGAGGAATCATGGTGCCTGCTAAGAAGTGCTTCAAATTATTTAAGTATGTGGAGTGTTTATTGAATAACAAGCAAGTAAATAAATGAATATCAAGATGAGAATTGGAAAATATTAGCCATTAAAAATCTTTAATTAGAAAAGTTTCAACCAGTCTCACCAAAGAAGGTCATTGTCCCAGGAAACAGAATTTGGAAGGATGTTTACCTATGCAAGACCCCTTACTGTGACTACAACAAAGGCCTGAGGGAAATCAGAGCAGGATGAGAAAAGGCAGAAGATTCCACTTGAGTGCTGGTGCTCTCAGGCCCTTGGGATCTGTGCCTGTTGGACCTGATCTGAGGCAACTCATCATCATGGAGACTACATGAAAAAGCCAAACTGTTCACCTTGGGTTAGGATGAGAAAAAAAAAATAGGAACATCCAAGAAGTCATTACCCCTCTGAGGACAATTTCCCAATGACTTTAAGTCTCTCACAGTTCTTTGCTTTGTAACCGTCCCACAGCTGTTCTCCAACAGCGCCAAGCCAGGCACGAGACTTGAACATAGGCGCCTGAGGTTCACAGTCTAAGTCCAAAGTATATCCATAACCTTAGTTACTAGTTACTGTGCAGTTGAGAGCCATGTTTGGGGTTAGTAGGTAAGTATTCCATATCAGAAAAAGAGAGATGATCTAGAAATGATAGAAAGTATACATTGCAGGACATAGGCAAAAGCCACAAAGTTTAATATAAGCGAAACACAGAAATATAAGAAAGGTACACCAGATACAAGTTTCTCCTTTTCTGTTGATTAGCAAAATTTTAAACCAGGAATTTGTGAACTGTTCAATAGTAAGTAATACGTGATGAAATGACTTTTTGGTATCTAGACTAATAACAACAACAACAAAACCCAAAGATAATATGGTATGAATTTTTAAATAAGATAGTCAAAGATGTCCTCAATTTCTAATCCTACATTATCATCCCACCTTAGTCAATCTGTGAATATACTTAAGATTAAGACACATGAATAAAAAAAATATAGGTTAAACCGTTGCCTTCTGCTTTTCCTGAAAATAATTTCCTCTGATATTAGAAAATAGTTATTTTTATACATGCAGGCATGTCTGTATGTGTGTGTGTGTGCCTGTGCCACAGCACACAAGTGGAAGCCAAAAGAACTTGCAGGGATTGCTTCTCCCATTTTGTTATATCAGGTCCAAGGGACAGAAGTCAATGTGTTAACAGCTTTACCTGCTGAATCATCTCACAGAAACAAGAAAAGGTTTCTTAAAACTCCCACCCCAATCTCAAAATTTATAGAGGAAAAAAATTAAAACTCTACTTATTCCAAATTAAATTATTTCTTTTTATCTATCAATAACTTGATAGCCAAATTTTAATACAAATGAGTTTGCTTACTCAGGTATTTATACTTGTAAAGTAATTGAAGCATGAGCTTTACCCACAGAGCTATCTTGCCAACCTAAAATGAAACTTAAAGCTTAAAATTATTCATATAAATGAAATAAACACCAAAAAGCATCTAATTATTCACACATGCACACCTACACATGCATAATTACTTTGGAAGCACATATTAAGTAAAATCTGTGTTAGCCTAAGAAAAAGGAGGGGTGATGTGTTTATATGGATCTAGTATAAACATACAAATTTTAAACATCAAAGAAATGGTCTTTAAAGATGGCTGTTTTCATATATCACTCACTCAGCTTAATGAAATGCTTCAAATTTTGTCCTAAAAATAAAAAAGACTTATTATATATTAAAGAGATTAGTTCTAAATCCCTTTGTACAAGACCTATAATTTCTGGCAGTAGGTTTTAAAGTGCTCCCTATGACTTTATATAAAGAACTATTTATACAAATCAGAAAGATCATTATACATGCATAAAAAATTTCAGCACAGAAATTGGTATTTTATAAATATTATTTATCAAATATTTTTAAAATAGACAACTTTAAACAAATAATTATAAAAGTTACAAAGGAATAAAATTTCTGAAAAACAGACTTGTGTTTGCCCATTGCCTAAAGTCATGCTATGTGGAATTACTGAATTCTGTGCAGACATACACAATCAAAGATCCATTTCTTCTGCTTCATTGTTTCAAATGAGAAAAATTTATGAAAAAAAAATTATTTATGTAAAAAAAAATGAAAAGAAATTCTGTGGCTAATAATATGTTTGAATTTCCTTCTGGTATAGAAGTAACTTCTCAAATATTCAAACTAAAACTAAAATGTCTCTCTCTCTTTAATACTAAGACCACATAACTTGGAATAATGATTAGAGCACAGAGCCACACAGGCTACTGCTCAGAGATCAACAGGAGGCCACCAGTAGTTATATAAAGTTTTTGCCAGTCTTAGAGAATGGTTGTTTACCTAACATGGGTAGTTGTGAGAGGATATCTCCTATGTATTCATATAACAGGAGAATTACCACAGTAATAAATTAGAGAATGCCATCATTGTGGACTGAGTCTCTTTTCAATACATTCTCTGCAGAAAAAAATATATTCCTGCCACTCAGAGAATTTATAGTAATCCAATAACCTTAAATTATATCTCATAAACAACTCAAAGTGTTACCATAAAATGTTTTTACTTTTTCTTTTCCTTAAGAGTATGATGTTAGCTTTATACATGTCAGTAATTTATTGAAATGTAAATCTTCTGTCTATAAAATCAAAATAATTTTGTTTATGGAGACACCTTCATAATACAATGGGAATTATTTACCAACGTACTTCCTTGGTATAGAAATTTAAATATTTATAAGTATTGTTTCAATATGACTATGACCTTCATATCTCTACCAGCAAACACTCTCACTGGTAGCTTTTGTCTTTAGTAAGTGTAAAACCTTCTTGAGCCTCATTAGGATAGTTTCTCTCTCTCTTTGCTGGAATCTAAGTCAATCTTATGGTTAGCCAATAGGTGAATAGCAGGGTGATAGGTAATAGTTGCTATTAAAAAACATTAACAATGAGAAAAGTCTCAGCCTGTCTTACCATATAGGGATATTATTATAAGAAACATAATCTGGAAGGATGCATTCCTGGGCTAGTGTGTGTGTGTGTGTGTGTGTGTGTGTGTGGTGTGTGTGTACAGAGAAAAAGCAGGAGAAAGGTAAAAGTACACAAAGTTGTTGGACATGGCTTGAGACTAGTTGGGAAAAAATAGTGGTTGAATATGATCAAAGCATGTCTTGTACATGCCTGAAATTCTCAAAGAATGAATAAAATATCATATGTGTGCTGCAACACTGAATGGACTCAAGAGGCTGTATTTTTATGATTATTTCTTTATGTGTTAATGTCACAACAATGGTAAGGAAGAGGCTGCCATGAATTTTTGAGGGTAGAGGACATGGGGGGGGTAGCATTAGGAGAGTTGGGAGAAATGATGTAATTATATTTCAATTAAAAATTTAAAAACAGCTGGCAATATATATCAGGGAAATTATTTTAAATTTTGTAAGAATTTGGTATTTGGTAAATTGGTCTTGCTTTCATTAAAATAATACAAGTTAAATGGGTTCTTCTACATACATGACTTGTGTTTTGACTAAATGATGGGTTAGAAATATTTATCCTGTCTTCATTAGAAATGACATATTCTGACTCTGACACATTCATGCTTTCTTAGGGGTGACAGGTAGTTACTGTGAAAGCTGTTGTAACTGAAACTGGCAAAGAGTTCTCACTGTGGAATGTAGCTCGGCACTTGTTAGAACCTAACGCTCTCATTTCTCACCTACCTCTAGTCTACCAAATCTCCACAAAATCAATGGCTGCAGAGTGACTTACTGATCCCCATATTTCATTAGAGTGTGGTGAAAAAAACTAGAAGCAAAACCCAGGCCATTGAGATGTCTATTGAACAAAGAACTTCACAGTTAAACAAACATTTGGTCAGCCCTGTAATCCTGGCAGCTAGCATTGGACAACACCTCATCTGTTAATTTATGTATCTTATAGATATTTTTCATTTTATTTTATTTCTTTATTTTTCTCTGCTTGTGTTTACAGGCATACACATGCAACGGCACACATGTGGAGTGAGAACAGTGGCCATTGGTTCTCTGCTGCCACATGAGTCCTGGGGATCGAACTCAGGTCATCAGGAATAACCAGAGTGTTATGCTTGGAAAGAAGCACCTTTGCCTACTGAACTATCTTGTTCCACTGAAGAAATTAATTTTTTATACAAACAAAATTTCAGAAGTGATGGATAGTTTTGCTGCCAGCTGAATAATATTTAGTCGTTATTAAAATAACAGCTGGTTGTGGAACCACTTCATTAAATAATGAAGTAATTTGCTATAATTTCAAGATATTGTACATTGACATAAACAGTCAGGACCATGAGATACTTATGTTAGTATTAAAATATTTTACATATTTATATATGCTATTTTTAAAGTTATTTTTCAGTCTATTCTTTCATTTATTTTCATTTATATTCTAAAGAACTAACTATAACAAGAAGCTAGATCTATTGTATACCCTACGTGGAAACCTAAAGAAATCCCTGAAAAGCTATGTGGTAAGAATTAACATGCAATAACCTTTTATCTTCACGTTATATTCCAAAAGGAGTCTTCACACATTGAAGAATTGTATTAGCACTTGCTCAATAAAATGGTATTTAATCTATTTTCATTTCTCTATCCCAGTACCCAAGTAGAAGAGCCCCTACATAGATGATAATAGAAGATTAAGTTTATTTATAGTTCTATTTTCTGATGTATAATATCCAAACAATGAAATTACTACAACACATATTTAAATAATAAACAGATTAGATGGAAACTAGAGATGCATCAAGTAATTTGTTCATCTGGAAGTCTTTCTTGTAAGTGTATACAAGTGGAGGTGCTGTCCTGCCTTGCACAGTCTTGCTGGACAGGATGAATTAAAAGGGAACTTGCAGTTTGTCCTTGTTTACTACATGTGAATCATACCAGACCCCACCTCATTCAAACATGAAAAGACTTCCAAATGGAAACAGTCCATTAAAATGTCCATTTGGAAGAAAATAAAAATCATCTTTCCCAGGCATAGAAATGATTAAATTTTATTTGATAATACATGATTATAACTATACATATTTTAGAATGTAGTTTTCAATGTGCCATTTCATGTTTATATAAACATTTTAAAAATTACACACTTCAAACAAAGATGACATGATATGGTATATAATACTGATATTTCCAAGTTGCCAGGGTTACTTGCTTGTCAAATATTTCTAACTCCTGTGCCATGGCTGTCAAGACAGAACAGCACAGAAATACTCTGGAAGTCAGCACTCACTTGAGAAAGCCCAAATAAAAATGTCACAAACGATGACACATATATAGATCTTGGCAGAAGTTTGATATACCACTGTTTGCCAGAACTTCCCAAATTTGATGAAAAATGAAAGTTGGGTTGAGTGTGATTTCAAACCCAAATGAAATCCATCCTTCGGTCTCTTAGAGGATCACCAGAAGTTTTCTTCCTGCATTAGATCTGCTTCTAAATCTTCCTTGAGCTCCATTAAAAGAAGAAGAAGAAGAAGAAGAAGAAGAAGAAGAAGAAGAAGAAGAAGAAGAAGAAGAAGAAGAAGAAGAAGAAGAAGAAGAAAGGCAGCTAACACCCAAGACTGGAAGAAGAAATCAAATGGTTAATTAAGCATTCTTGCCTTGGCTTTAGTGGAACACTATTTGCTCTATTTTCTGAAGATATTGTAATAAATTTAAATCATGAATGTGCTGTTACATAGATGTAGTTAATGTAATGGATTGGATAGAAAAACAAAAGACTGGAAGCATATATGTGTTGGCAAATATCTTCATGAATCCCATTGAATGTAATTAAATATAGAGAAAATAGCTTCTTAATTTTTCAAGGTATTCTGTAAAACTAAATAGGTATGGACAGGGCTTGGGCAGAGTAGGAAGAAAGAAAGGGAATGGTTGGAAATTACATAATTCTATTTTATTAAGTTTTAAGAGATTTGTATGGATCTAAAACAAAAATATAATCATCTAACAAATGTAGATATTGTATAGAAATCAAGGGTACATTTCAGTCTTCAAATCCCAATTATCCCAAGCAGTGTTTTCTAAACTTCTGTCTGAAAACTGCATTTTTTAAGGCTTATACATGTGGGGAAACTGTATTCCTAAAGCTTCACTTTTATCCTTTTTGTACTATTGACAGTGAGGGTAATCACAAACAGTAACATTGAAATTCACAGAGCTCATAATATTTTTTTATGACAAGCATCCATCATACAGGCTTAAAAATGTTTCACGAGAACATGCTACCCAGTAATCTGACGCAAGTCTGCAACAGGTATGGAGTTTAGACTGTCTCTCCTGCTACTATAGGCTGCACAATAGTTGACCCAATTTTTCTATGAACATTAAATAAAATTTCATTTTCTTTTTTGAATATTTATTTATTTATTATATATACAGTGTTCTGTCTGTGTGTATGCTTGGAGGCCAGAAGGGGGCACCAGATCTCATTACAGATGGTTGTGAGCCACCATGTGGTTGCTGGGAATTGAACTCAGGACCTCTGGAAGAGCAGTCAATGATCTTAACCTCTGAACCATCTCTCCAGCCCAAATTTCACTTTCTATATATGTAAGTTTAATAAATAGTAAAAATGTAAAATTCTGAATTTAATAACAAACCCCAAACAATTACAAATTGGAAATCCAGTTGAATAGTACCAGGCAGGAATAGCATCAAGGATTTCTTTTTCTAAGTTACTTGAAAATCAGGGCAGATTCTCAATAAATTGGGATGGTAACAAGTAAAGCTTTCTTGGTTCAGAGTCATCCTTGGGATATCTGATTTACAAATGTGTCAAAAGACTAGAACAACCAAGGTTAGGGGAGAACATAAAAAAAATATTTTCTAGATGAGAATGTCCGTGTTAAACTCTCATTATTAAACCAAACTTATTACATTTGTGTGTGTGTGTGTGTGTGTGTGTGCACATACACAGTTGATTATGACTGTGCATATGCCACAACATGTGTGTTGAAGTCAGAGAACAACCTTTAGAAGTCTCTTCTCTCCGTCCCCCATATGGAACCTGGGGCTCAAAATCAAGTCATCAGGTTTGGTGGCAAGTCCCTTCCCCTGTTGAGCCATCTCACTGGCCTAGTACCAAGTTTTAAAATAGAAATAAGTTTGGCTGGAAGAATGACTTGGCCATTTTTAAAGGCACCAATTGCTCTTTCTGAGAATCTGGGTATAATGCCCAGAATACACATAGCTTTTGCCAACAGTCCCAGGTCATCCAATGCCCTCTTCTGGCCTCTAGGGGAACTGCATGCATGTGGTACACAGCTGTTCATGCAAACAAAACACCCATAAGCACAAAATAATATTATAAAATTTTAGAAAAAAAATAAAAAAGGAAAAAGAAAGATCACTGTTACAATATTTTAAAGGAACTGAAGATTGCTCACAGTCTTATTATTTATTTGTTTGTTTCTTTATTATTGTGTGTCGACCGAAGTTGTGGCCCCATATATGCATGGCAAGTACTCTACCACTGAGTTAAGTCTTAATTCTGAGACATTTCATGAAAAGTAAACTCTGTTCTGAAAAATTAAGTAAACTACAGTCATTTCCACACTGTATGTTTGCATTTGTATATACCATATGCTTGATGTGTAGTGTGAATTAACTGATGTAATGGACAAAGTCAAATGATACAATATCAGCAGTAGTACGTTTGATTCATTTTTTAGGCCTTCTCTCCATCCTCCACAATGGCAAATATATTTTCTTCCCATCAGCCTGTCTGATGTCTATGCTCCTGGTGACATCTGCATCATCTCATGTTGGAAGAAATTTCCCTATGCACTAGAACAACATGGTCAACAAATGAAGGCTATTTGTCAAACATTGCTTGGAAGCAGGTAAAACGCTGTGAAAAATGCCTGCAGTGATGTTTATAGAGTTATTTTAGTCACAATACATACATTCTAACAGGATGGTAATTTGAATGAGGAAATCTTAAATAACTAGGATATTCAAAACAATTACAAAATACTCATTCAAATACATCCCCACACTGTTATCAAATGAATACATAAAACTAGGGGAATATGGATTTCCCCAGAAACATTAGTTATGCCTCTGTACAATTTCAGAAGACGCATTTCTCTCTGTGCACACTGGGAACCTCTTTTGGCAACTACTATGATACATGCACTTCAGAAGCCATCACATTTTAGAAGAATTTGCTTCATGGCTGGGCACCAGCCAACCGCCGCTGTATGATACTCCAAGGATGTTCATACAGGCCTTTGCAAAAACAAGGCTGGTGGGCAGGTAGCATCATTCAAACTGAGCATGATACATATTTGCTACATCTCATTTGTGTTTCCTGCTCCAGTAACAGCAGTTCTTTCTCAGCTTAGGAAAACTCTTTTCCATCTTTACTTTTTCTTTTCCTACCTCCTTATCGTAAAATCTTAGAGACATAACAAGTATGATTATCTACCATAGATTTAATAGTTTCTTGTGTCTACAAAAAACAAACAAACCACAATACAAGGATACATGCAAATGCAGCACCAGGCTTCCCCTGAAAATTATAATCTACATGTACATGTCATCAGTTATTGAGGTAAATTCACTTGAGAGTGAGTACTCTTACAAAAATAAAACCTTCACTCTAAGAATCCTATTACACTCTAGATAATTTTAATGTTTTGTGGAAAATTGACAAAGAAATTGTATTTGAGAAATGCAACTATATTTTGCACTTCAATTACAAAGTAAAAACAAGGTGTTGGTATACCTAGACAACTATACAGCTCAAAATCATATTTGCATATCAGACAGCTTTCAGAAATTGGTAAAAACATGGAGACATTGGTATATAAATAACTAATCAAACATTCACTATTTTTTGCTTCCTGACTAATACTTTAGAATCATGAAATACATATAAAGAGAAAGGTGGAATAGCCACATAAACATAACATACACATCCCCAAAAGACAATAGTTATCATTTCTCCATTTATAAAGGTTTAGTTATATTGAATACTGGGTAGAATTTCTACCAGAATATAAGTAATTTGAAAATGGACAGAGACATTTAACAAAAAATGTCAAATAATGCCTAAAATTTGGAAAAGTCATTGTATTATGTTTTTTCATACCTACTAGTGACTTTACCATGTGAGCAAATCCTACCTATCATCAGAAACCATTCAGTCTTGGAAGACTATATTTCCCATGTGAATTTATGGCTCATCAAACTCTTCTTCAAATCAAAAAGAATCTTGAGTGTAAGAGCATGTTCTATGAGATGGTTTCAAACATTAAAAAAAAATTAACCAGACAGTAGTAGAGCATGCCCTTAATCCCAGCACTTGTGAAGCAAAATCGGGTGAATCTCTATGAGTTTGAGGCCAGCTTACTCTACAGGGTGAGTTCTAGCCATGACTACACAGAAAAACTATCTCCAAAAAAAATTGACATGCACATGATTTCTATTATTTTACAGAGTAAAAAAGTCTTGCACACATATGTAACATTTGTCTAAACTTATGAGTACATGTATTTATCTGGTATATGTTATAACTGAAACATGAATAATTTCTAAAGAACAATGTATGGGTCTCTGAGAGAAAGAGAGAGAGAGAGAGAGAGAGACAGAGACAGAGACAGAGACAGAGACACAGAGACAGAGACTGAGTTTCTCAGGAATCCATAGCTAGATTTATGTTTAATAGCCTTACTCAATGTCAGGAAAACAAAGTCACACTCAAAATCTGACTTTCCACTTAGCAATAAAATTTGGGAGTAGTCATTGCTACTTAAATAGATGGTTTGCCTATATCAGGCTCATTAGAGAAAATGTGCCCTGGTGCAGTCAGCTGGTAGAGCTATTAGCTAAATAGCATACACGTTGCCAAGTAAATCCCTCCCTGCCTGACTCATCAGTCATAATTTATCAGATTCATGGAAGCAACAGGGCTCACTGCCACGTGATGACTGTGATCAATTTTACATAATGCCCTGCTGACAATAATAATGAAAAGTGAAAAAAATGAAAATTCTGATAACAAATAGAGATAGCCCATTTAAGCATGCAAGTTTTATGTGCAGTCATGTGATTATTTCTATTACTCTCATTGTAACTCTAACCAAGTAGAAGGAAAGTCTACTGATGGGATCCTGAATGTCAAACACATTCCTAAATCCAAGAGTCTTTTCTTGTTTATAAAGTTTAATCAGTGAAAGCACTGGGTAAGAGAAACTGTTCAAATACTCTGTATTTACATAATACTGTAATTGGGTTCTTTATCAGAGCTTTTGGTTTCTCCTTGCAGCGAGACATCTTCTGGTTATCTATTGATTCACAGCAAATGCCTTCTATTATACATTGACCAGCCCAATGCAGATTGTGTCAGCTCCAGAAAATGTGTTAATGGACCACTTACATTGCATCTCATTTCCACATATGTGAACTCCCACAAAACTCACAGTAGGGCTAGAGAGAAAGAAGTAAAAGAAAGGTCATACGTTCATTTCTGTGCATTTGTCTGATGCATATATATTCTGATTGCATTTGAAAAGAACAAAAGTCTTAATTTACTTTTCCTTCTACTTGGTACCATCTGTACCTTTATTCCATATCAAATTAATTGGGAATTGAATATAACAAATAATAATGAATAATGAAGTGTTATCATAACATTTGCCTGAATTTTGACATTTCACTGAACTATCAATTCTATTAGCTCAAATTACCCTTACTCAATTTCTTCAAGATAGTAGGGTAATTATTATGACACTCACTATTAGTTCATTTAGGCATGATAAATATATCCCTGTAATGGACCTCAAAAAAATTTCCTCTTGGAAACCCAAATATATACTAGAGCCAAAGTTTTTATTAACATGATTGCTTAATTTTGTACTTCAGATTCAGAAAAATGCTATGAGTTCTTGGGAGGCATCTGAGGTGAAGAGCCTGTGTCCCTTCCTCCCAGTTTCCTGTGTTGACTCCTATAAGGGAGACTGTAGATGATTACACTGCTTGCATGAGAGGCAACAGCAGCAGAAATCAGGATCACCATGGTAACATCTGTTGGCTTTGTCCTGCCAGTTCAAAGAATGAGGCATCCAGTTCCAGGTGATGTAAGTTAAGCACATCTTTCCCTCTGAGTAAAATGCCTCGCTTACACATATCTCTCTAAATTCTGACAGCCTCTCACAGCATCATTTAAAAAGTAATATCATTTATTTTTCTCACAGATGCTAAGAAGAGTCATTATATTCATTAAAAATGGGGAGTTTTCATTTGAAGTCTAGGGGTATTTGATTATAGACAAAATACATAATAGAGATCATTCAGTAAAATGAAGCAAGTTAGTGGATCTTTTTTAAAGAGCAACTTTGTATTTTAAAGTTTCACCATACTTTTTTTGCTTTATTTTTTATTAAGGAATTTTTTATTCATTTTACATACCAATCACAGATCTTCTCCTCTTCCTTCCTCTCACTCCGCCCTAAACTTTCCCCACAACCCACCCCCCAGTCCCTCCTCTGAAAAGGTAAGGCCTCCCCTGGGGAGTCAGCAGAGCCTGGTACATTCAGTTGAGGCAGGTCTAAGCCCCTCACCTGGCATCTAGGCTGTGTAAGGTGTCTCCTCATAGGTAATGGGCTCCAGAAAGCCAGCTCATGCATCACGGCTGGATCCTGATCCTACTGCCAGGGGGCCCCTTAAGCAGATCACACTTTTTTATTCTGACTTTCAACCAATAACTTTGATTCTTAGTTTATTTAGAGAAGACTTTGTTGTTGTTTGGGAGAGAACAGAAGGCTCAACACCACAGCTGGAATTCTGGCCGCATCTGGGCCTGTATGTGTGTGGGGTCATAAAAAAAAAAAAAAAGAAGCCATAACATTGAAAAAAAATGAAAGGTATACAGAAAATTTGGGATGGAGAAACAGAAAATAGGGAATGATGTGATTACATTATAATCTTAAAATATAAAAGAATAAAAAAAGGGTAGTGCAGTCTTCAGCAAATCACATTAGGATTTCTCTATTTAAGTAAGAACATCATACAGTGCATGCTTAGTGCCAAGAGACAGCTAGACAAATTTTATGGAGACATTTTGACAACTGTGACTTCACACACAAATGTTATTAATCAATCTGGAAGCAGCATATGCTTTGGTTAACAGTGTAGACCTCAAAGGAAGACTGGGCATTCCAAACCTTTCCTACTGTGCTATCTCTGAGACCTTGGGTATTATTTGATCTTTTTTTATGTGGCATTGAGAATAATTATGAATCATGTCTGTAATAAGTTATTTTCATGATTCAAAGAATTATTATTTTAAAATTTTTAGAGCAGAGCCTTAATCATTAGTAATACTTATGTTTGCCAAATAAAATTATCGCAGATGACAATATGGTCCACGCTGTGCCTTGTTTCCATCCTGGAGAGAACATAAATAAATGTAGAACAAATCCAGTAACCTTACTGCTTTTGCTAGATTTACACTTTCAAAGGTGAATGAACTAAGCTATGACTTTGAGCATGTGGAACTGGTTTTCCCGTCTGTTGGATAGTCTTCCAGTTACTCATAGAGCCTCAGAACATCACCATAACCAAAAGTGAAGTGGCACTAAAATAAGACACAGAAGTGCAGCTGATGATTCATGGATTACATGCCAGCAAAGCAGTCACATCACACCTGCTGTTGGTATTAAAAAGAAATCTGGGCAACCTTGCTCAAAGGGTTGCTATTATGATAAGTTCTGAACTGAATTCAAACCTGCATTTAAAAGGAAGGAAATATTCAGTAGAAGTGGTGTGAACAATGAGGTCAGATGAATACCCTTTCAATTGTTTAAAGAAAAACTTACAGAACAGCAATGCAAAGAAAACCAATCCAAAAGAAGGTCATAGATAGAATTGAGGGGCTCATAGACCAAGAAATAGTATGGAGAAGTCTATCAACATCTTTGAATAGAAACCTAATGAAGGCAGATAAGCAAAAAGGTGTCAATGCAGAAATAGTGGACTCTCCCTTAGCACAAAGAACAAGTTGAAAAGGAGCAGTGTTCACCAGTTTAAGAAGTTAACTTTGATAAGTTTGATCATTAGGCTATTTACTTTACGCCTAGCAGCATTCTTTAACTCTACACACTTGAGTATTTATCTTCCAGGAGGATCTTAGTGATGGCTTCTAAAAGGCTCATGGTTGTGATATTGACATTACCTAAAGAAAAGGACTCAGCAATTAGGTGGGTAGACAATAGCCAATTGCCTTTCATGTCAGAATAACCCACTTCTAATTACTTATGGTTGTCTGGAAAAAGTCATCTTCACTTATTGCAACTTACAACAGTGCCCAAGGGCCATGAAGGTCTCAAGCACTCAGTGAAAGGGCATATAATTCCTCTCAATTCAGCTTTTAATTTTCCTCTAGGAATGTCCCCCAAGAACATGTCCAGACACACATCATAATCCCCACCAGAGAAGGTCTCTTTCAGACCCCAGATAATCTGTGGATGTGGTAGAGGACTGATGTGGGATGGTCTTTCTGTATGCTGTGAATATGTGTTGCTCTCATTGGTTGATAAACTAAGCTGATTTGACCAATGGTAAGGCAGGATATAGCAACTTGGGAAAGTCAAACAGAATACAGGAAGAAAGAAGGGCAGAGTTGAAGCAGACACCAGTCAGCCAGCCAGCCAACCAAGGAGCAACATGCCAGCAAACTGGCAATGCCACCGCCACATGGCAATACATACATTAATAGAAATGGTTTAATTTAAGATGTAAGAGCTAGCTAGTAATAAGCCTGGGACATCATATAAGTAATAGTAAGCCTCTGAGTTAATTATTTGGAAAGTGGCTGCTGGGTATTTGGGAGTTTCTGGCGGGACAGAAATTTCCATTTACAGAGGACTTCCTGAATAGTAAAATGTTCAGTTCAGATGAGAAGTCAGACACTTGATTCAAGCATTATGTCCTCACAATTCAGTGGTCTTAGGTGATTTCTACATTGCAAAATGGAGACAGAAGTGACTGCTACCTAAAGAGGAACTGAGAGGATTAAATAGTATAATGTTTGTATGTATTATGTAAAGAATACCAGTTATGTGATCTCTCATTCTCTTAATCCCCAAATTGTTATAAACAAATCTCTCCCAAAAGTATTTGATTCCCAGACCAACATCTTCAATCATCTAGTCACACTATCAAAGTGCAGACATGGCAGCCATGATTTGTTTTCACATGAATTACACATGCCTCTGACATTATTTTATGTATAAAAAGTGAGCAGCAGTGGCACACACCCAGCACTCGGGAGACAGAGGCAGGCAGATCTCTGTGAGTTCAAGGCCAGCCTTGTCTACAGCGTGAGATCCAGGACAGGCACCAAAATTTATATTATCATGATAAAATAATTCAAAAGCAACAAAAAATGTACTAAATATGGAGAACAAGAAATGAGAAAGCACCCCAAAAAGAAATGAATTGAGGACCCAGTTGCCACAATTCAAGGAAGAACCACATAGTTTCTGGGAGGGGGTGATTTCTTACGGAGGGTTATGAATTTTAATTCAAACAAGAAGGATGAAATGAGTGATTTTCCTTATTTTCTGAAACAGATTATATTAACTGTCATCATGAACTGAGCTTCTACACATGTCCTTTATCTTGGTTCTGTTACCAGGTTTGAGTCTTTTTTTCTGAGTGTATGTTTGAAAGAACAATTTCTGATAGGAGAAAGAACTATGAGAATAAGCAAAGTTATCCAATTACTCCAGAATTCAGGTTTGGTTAACTTTAACTTTTTTTAAACTGCAAAATCATGTTAGTATCTAGAAAATTTGGTGACTGAGCACCCTCTCATTCATCCATGATGGAATTTTTTTCTGTTACCCGCTATGATGTTTCTATTACAAATGAATTCTATATTTAGTACATTTTACTAAAATGCAAATATTAACTCCCTTAATATCTACAGAAAAGAGACAAATTTGTCTGGATGCATGCCTCAGATCGCAGAGGCAGCAGAGGCTGGCTTCAAAGAGATGGAATGTAAATGTGCTAGCAAATAATGCTTTAGTTTCACATAACTACGTACATAGCTACCATATATTCTTACTATGGTTTCTTCTCCCCCAACACCTCCAAGATCCTTCTTACCTCCCACAAACTCAAATCCAACCCTTTCTTGCTCTCTCATTAGAAAACAAACAGGCATTAAAAGAGATGAAAAAATACAATATGATAAAATTAAAATACAAAGTAAACACACCCAAATAGGTTAAAAAAAATGAACAAGAAAAAAAAAAGAGTCAAAGAAAAAACAAAAGAGACATATAAATGTAGAGACACACATTTGCAGACACAGAAATCCCATCATGACAAAGTTACAAAAAATAGTAAAACTATAATATATAAGAAAAAGACCTGTAAGGTAAAATGAAATATATACATACATACATACATACATCACACATACACACATACACACATACATAAAATGCTCAAAACCTTATCAGACTGATTAATTAATTAATTAATTAACAAATAAACAACCCCCCCAAAATAACATTGAGTTCATTTTGTGTTGTCCAGTTTCTGTTGAGCACCCTTAAGTGTGGTTTGTGTACTCTGTTGGAGAAAACTACCTTCTGTTTTGTGAGCAGTTACCAATCGGAGATATGCTCATAGTTCTGAAAAGCCATTTTCTTCTCTCTAAAGAAATCTATGTTCTTTCCTACATGTTACTTTTCATCACATTCTCCAACTAACAGAGAGTTTAGTTCACTCATTTTTTGTTTGTTTGTATTTGTTTTTGGCAGGAGGTCTCACTATGTAGCTCAGGCTGGCCTTAACCTCACATTCTGTGTTGAGATTGCAGGCACATGTTACCAAACTGAGCTTAGTTTTTGACTTTATTTTCATGCAGTTGGTATGTCATGCACCTGCAACTTTGAAAACACTGTCCTCTTGAAGCAGCCAGACCCTCAACCTAAAGAAATATGGGCATGGTCCCATACAGCTTGTGTTCTTTCTCTCTCTCTCTCTCTCTCTCTCTCTCTCTCTCTCTCTCTCTCTCTCTCTCTGACAAAGAGTTGAGTCATCCTGCTATGGTTTTATAATACCTAATTACAATCCTAATTATCCCCTGGCTTCTGTAACCCCCTTCTTATGTAGATTATGTGGAACCCACCACTGCACTAGAGAATATAAAAGTCATGGGGAGTTCCCTGAAGTCTCATTCCCCTAGTTTTTCCCATCAGGCTATCCAGGGGAGCCACTCTCTTACTTTAGCTTTAAGCTATCCACTTAATAAAATTCCTTGCCAT
>CABHPP010134172.1:0-45788 GCA_902168425.1 Peromyscus attwateri
AGTCAAAATGCTCCAAGAAAAACATGAGAAGGAATAATCTATTGTATTCACACAGCATGGCGATGCTATCATTTCTCAACACTCATGATCACATGATCAGTCCTTTAAGTAGACATAATATAGCCTTTATTGGATTTTAAATGGTGTTAACTTAGATGTTTTCCCCTATTCAATAAAATTAGAAATGTGTACTGAAAGAGAAAGCCAGAGCCATGCTTACAGCTTTGGTTGCCATGTGGTGATTTTTCCTTTTTTTAAAGTGACATAGTTGGCTTTGTCAGATTGAGTGCTCATCAGATAAATGAATGGTTTGAGAATTATTGTATTACCATATGCTTTCCTGCTTGGCAGTTCTCACTGATGAAGATAGCATAGAAGCTTCTGTTGAGCAAAATGTTTCCTCTAATCTTAGACACCTGTCTTCATCATGCAGGAGCCAGTCACTGCACAAAAGCTGGCCTCTGAGAGCAAATGAGCATGGGTAGTGCAGCCTCCTTCCACAATAGCAAAATTTGTTTCAGGAGATAATGCAGTTAAGGAGGGAGAAAATACTAATTGGGTATTGCTGTTTGAATACGTGTAGCTCTTAGAAAATGTCCTCTTCATTCATCACCTTACATGATCTCAGGATCCAGTGGAAGACTGAGAATTTTTCACCCATTGACAGGAATCCATTAATAAAACAACAATCTTTTATGCGCAGTAATCTTTAATCTTATTTTGTCACACACTCCTCAGTAGCTTCTCCACTCATTTTACAGTATAATTTATGGCATAGAAACAACTCGGGCCCTGGAAAAGGTCAGTCTGTCAAGGTTTACTTGTCTTTGAAGAAAAGTAATAGAGCATTATTTATGAAGCAAAGAACACACTTCGCTACTTTAATCAATCAGAAAGATGCCTGTATTATTGTATCTTTTGCCACTACATCCCCTCCCCACCCAGAAGAAACCATAAGCAAAGGATATGCCAATCTTACTTTCTCTTTTATGTTATAAAAGGCTTGTTACCTTTTATGTCTTTCCTGCTTTTGTGTTCATAGCGCTATAGGAAAAACGAGTCCGATGATGTCTGATGCCGGGGAACAATTTGTCAGTTATGAGCAAGGGGCTGATAGTTCCTGAAGATCATGGACTGTCTGGACAGATGAACCAGCCCTATCCAGTTAGCTCACCCTGAGAAATCCACCTGACAAAACAGAAGAGGGTTTGCAATTAGAAACCTGGAGGATAAAGAAAGAGTTGAAAAGGTTTGCAACTGTCTCCAAGAGCAATCAGCAAAACAAAAGCAATTACCGTGTTTTGTAGAGAAAAATCTCAAACATAACTGCGGTTGGTCTCCATATGCTTCTGTAAACCACTCCAAGCACAAATTAGAACATGCTGTGGGGGAAATGAATTGGTCGTTCACTAGAGAAAACACTTACAGCTTGAATGAATGCCCCCAATAAGGTTTTAATTTAGGTAAGAAAGGATGTTGGGTGTGAAATGAATAACAATAGTTACAAATACTATCTTATTAAAGTTCAAAAGTTATCTAAAACATATCTTTAGTTACAAATGCTTAAATATGAACCCATCTATTTTGTAATGCATTATATGGCTTTAGAAATATGTAAAAGTATGCTTTAAAAGTTAACCGAGAATGATTCAATGAAAATCTCAGTGGACAAAATAAGCGAGAGACATGTAAAACCACTTATGATGGAAACATTGAGCTTGAACATCACATTAACCAAAACATCCACCAAAGTATAGTATAGTGATTTCCAGTTCTTTAATTATTAATGTATTTATGTATTTATTCGGTGAAGACTGAAATTCTTTGAAACAAAAACAAGTGGTTAATTTAGTCACCATTAAAAATACTTCTCCCATCTCTCCAAATACTTATAACCCTAGTGGCAATCCCGAGAGGAAGTTAGATTTTAAGTACTGAAACTGTTTCGTAGTAATTGAAAAGATCACTTTTACTTGCATTGTGCTTCAACTCCAGAGTAGGGCAATGAAAGGTCCTTTCAAGTTTCCAGAGAACTGGGGACTGAAGGCAGATGGAGGGACAAGGGGTACTTGTTCATTGATAATGCATCTTGGTGGGTGCCTGGCTAGCTCAGTCAAGGAGAGTTTGAGACTCTGAAAATGTTATTTGCCTTGCCTCCCACTGTACACTTGTCCAGATTCCTAGTGGAATACTCATGAAGATTTGAAGATCTAGAATTATGACATATAAAGACCATGATAAGTCACAATGTCAAAATGTAAAGTTTTCTGTTTCTAAGAGACTATGGAGTCTTGAAACAAGTATCTGTAGATTAAGGTATGAAACCACAACTAAAACTGACTATTTTGCTCACTGGAAATAATTTGGAAATACAGCACTCTCTTTTCTATTATAGGGTACCATACCTATTCCTTTCTGAAAAAGAGATACAGCACTGTCCATGGCTTTTCAGTCTCAGATCCCCTCTGCCACTGTAGTTGTTCTAATCCACTTCCTTCCCATCAACCACTCTCAAGATCTTGAGTTCTACTTACCAGCATGGGTGTTGCAATTTTTACAATACAGTAGCAAAGGCAGTGGTTGATGAACAAGTTCTATATGCTGAAGGTCAAAGGGCCACAAGAAGGTGAGCACTGTACTAGTATCTATAATCCCAGTGTGTGGGAGACTGAGGTAAGGCGGTTGCCACCTGTGTAAGGGCAGCATGAGCTGTGTAGTGAGTCACATTTGAGTCTGTTATGACCCTGTGTCATAAATGAACAACCATAAATGAACAGCCAAAACAACAAAAGTCACAAGGATTAGAGACTAGGAAGGGAGGAAGAGAGTAAGATCTCACAGCCATCTGAGTATGCATATATGTGTGTTTATATATGTGCCTGGATATACAGTACCAAGTGTCATCAAGTACTGTCAGTTCTGAGCATCAGAGAACCATGGCTGAGAGTAGGAGAGGTGAACACCTCAGCAAATGACTCTGAGTTTTGGTTAAGGACACTGCTGAAGGCTACACTGATGGATCAAATGGAAGTTTTAAACCTTCCTTAATTGTCAAGTCTCAGTTTACTCAGCAGGAAATTTGAGATAGCAATAATAATTTCCTCAGAGAACTGCTAGGAACATCAATAAAATAATCCCTGTAAGATATGTATCTCAGGGGAGCACACGGGGAACATATTTATGTGTATGTGGCATAGGAATGTCCTACAAAGCTTGTTAAGTCCTAGAAAGTTTTAAAGGATGCTTGTTATTCCTCATATTATATTCCTCATGTTATAAAGAGAGGTTCAATAAGTCTCAGAAAGTAAATCACTCAAGAGTTTCAGGAAGTCCCTGAAGCTGATAAGAGGCAGAAGGCCCCTCCCTTGTCAAGGTTACATAAAGAGAGAGGGTTGCTGAGGAGACTGAAATCAATACAGCTATTCAGAAGAAGAGACAAGCCAAGCAGCCTGGAAGGAAGAGCAGGTGAGTTGTCTGGAAGATAATCTTAAATTTGTTGAGCTTCTTGCAAGTCACATGGTGAGCTCTAGGCTCCAAGTTTCCAATGCTTGTGTTGGCTTTTAGCAATGCAGCTTCCTTTGATTCATTCCTACTTTAAGTAACCCCTCACCCAAATCATGTAAATAATCTCAATAAAACCCTCTTGCTCACCAAAGTGGACTTTGGGGGCTGGATATCCTTTCTTTGATCTATCATCTGAATATACACGGTCCTAATTACAATAGCCTCTGCATCATTCTGCTGAGTCCCTAGGTACTTGATGGTCACTCCTCCTTAGGATCTATTGGAATTTTATCGCTAGCAATCCACAGAGCCTGCTTAATGATCAAGGGAATTTATTTGGGGGTTAATTCACAAGACAGAATAAGGAATTTGTCACAGGATCTTGGAAGGGTGAGGCAACACTGTTCTCTGGAGAACTCTGCCCTGGTCTGTCTCAGCATCCAAAACCATAAGGTCGCTAAGAGAGAGAGCCATGTACGTGCATCCCGGGTCTCAAGGGTCCCCAAGTGGCCATGCCCCAGGGGCATGTACCTCAAGGTCATAGGCAGTTGTAACAGTTACCTGCTACCTCACTAGAGGTGGTGCTTCAGGGCATGGCTCAAACAGCTCCCACTACATCTCCCCCTTTTGTCTAAGTAAGAAACTTCTAACCTAATGCAAAACTATATACAATAGGAATAATTATTAAGTATTGTCCAGGAGAAATAATGGATAATGACCTAAGCAAAATGGAACTACAACCAACAAAAACAACATCAAATAAGTAACACATACTAAAATTCAGAGATGTCCAGAACATAGGTAAATGTTATATCCTGAAGAATCTCAATCTAGTACTTAATATGTTCTAGCTAAGATACAAGAAGTATATAACTGTAATTATTAGTCTTCAACCCCATTAAAGACCTGAGAAGGAATATAATAATACCTGAGAAAACAGGAAAATGAACACAGGCAATTTTCGAAAATAGACAGAGACAGCTGGCAGCCTGGACAGTCACCTAAAGTTTCTCAGCACTGTTGGGGCATCCAATTTGGCTATAGGCCTATAGAATATCTGACAGACCATTTTCAGAAGCAGGAAATTTGAAAGACTATTTTACCCTGTCTTGGCAGAGTTTGGTAGTCGCTTTTCTTTGTGTCCCACTCATCCAGAAAGGACAACATTTGTACTGTCAGCAGTTGAGGTAAGGGTAGTTCTTTACCCAGAAGGCCATTATGCACCAGGAAGAAGACAAACTTCCAAACAGAGTGTCTTAAAGCCCAACATTCTCTCAGGATCAGATCAGTGCTGTCAGGAGCAATTGTATCTCATGTCAACAGAATTCTAAGTTATTTAAATGCCATATTCTCTAGGTCTATGAAGTGTTTGAAGATTACCTGTCCATCTGACCTATGTGTCGGTAAATCTGGACAACCTAACTAACATAACTATAGAGATAACAAGCATGAATGATTATAAATCTGTAAGTCTTATCTACCTAAATAACCTAAAGACTAAGGCTTCATATAAACAAGATAAATAGTCTGTAAACAAATGTATAATAAAAGGAAAATGACCTCAAAATTGTGACAATACACAAAATATCTTAAACAGAGGTAGAAGTGTATATTGCAATATGACAATAATCCTAAATATGTATCAATTTACAAAATATCTTAAACAGAGGTAGAACATACATACAGTATGACAAATGTGATTTTACATTTGTATCAATATACAAGATATTTCAAATAGGAGTAGAAATATATGCATAATACAACAAATATAGTTTTGTATTTGTCTCAATATATAAATTATCTTAGGAATATAAAAATAATTTACATTTGTATCAATATACAAGAATCCATAACTGTGCAAATTATCTAAGACTGTTACTTTACTAGTTTACTAGTATATACAATAATCTACCTTAATATCCTATACCTAGTCATTCCCTTTTTTTCTTTTCTTTTGGAGAATACTGACTCTAATTTTTGTTCTACCCTCAACCCTATAATCATCATCCATAACTCTGAGAAACATTAAACCTTTGGGAGAGAGTGTGTCATCTTCTTAGAATTGCTTCCTGCTGTTTAGGGGGACAATGGTATCTCTGTGGGGTCCTGTAAGAAAGCTCAGATAGTTAGGCTAGCTGTAGATTTTGCAGCCAGTCTCAGAATAATGGATAAGGTTGTCTGAAATTCTGGATAGAAGTGTAGTATGATGGACCATTTCATCTTAGAACTGTTCTGGAGAGTTTTTAGTCCAAAGTTGTTCATTGAATAATGTTCATGGGTACCATGGCATCATTCTGGACTGGGTAGAGTCATTGTTGTGGGGCCCCATCTTCCTTCTGGAGACTTCAGAGATTGCTGACTTATTTTTTACTGTAGAAAACTTGAACATTTTAATATCAATTGAAAGTTTGGATTTATTCTAGATAGCGAAAGGATTCTCTAAATGCAAGGACAATCATGGAAAGAAATGGAATCTTGATGAGAATGGTCCCTAAATTATTGGTTTTCTTCTGTCCTACACCAGGTGGCTATTCTGATATGAGACAGAATCTCTTAATTTTTACTTTTAGCAACATGCTTGGGTTTAGAGAAGGAGAAAGACACATTCAACTCCAAAGCCAGTTTGATTTATAATTGAATTGGGGCCACAAGAGTTCTAGAATTAAAGAGATATAAATATTAGGCAGTGAAATATTACAAGGAGATGGGCAGACGTCAAGGCAGAAGTACATACAACAAAATGAAGAGCATACACCATAGGTACCAATAGGTTCTTTCCTTCTGCTGTAGACATCTTGGTATCCAAGGCCTTATGATTTCTGGAAGATGGGTATTTCTATTATCCTATAAAGACAGAAAACAGAACCCTGCCCCAACCCTTGTTTGTTAAGTTTTTCTTACAACTTGTAAATATTCACATTGGTGGATGAGCTATTACTTCTCGTTAAGGGGTTTCTCCTGTTTAAAGGAAATTTTTATTTATTTTGTTGGTATCCATAGCTTTTGTTCTACAGAAACAAAAGCAAAACCTCTTCCCCAATTGCTGTGGATATCACTCTGTATGCTGTGAATGTGCTGCTCCGATTGGTTAATAAATAAAATGCTGATTGGCCAGTAGCCAGGCAGGAAGTATAGGCGGGACAAGAGAGAAGAGAATTCTGGGAAGAGTCAGGCATCACCATCCAGAAACAGAGGAAGCAAGATGTAAAGGCAGCCCAGACCTCCCATCTGGACAAGAGGTGAGTGCCTGGGCTCAGCCCCAGAGAGGTCTGCCTCTAGATCCCTGGGCACCAGCCATTCCCGGAAAGACCTGCTCAACTTGGCCTCAGGTTCTGGCCATCAGGCAGGATCCCCTCTACCCCCACCGGGAAGGTTCCCCTTCTCCAAGACCCATGGCAGACCCTGCAATCTCCACGCACTGCCCTCACACCCATCCACCCAAGACCCCAGCTACTTCCTGAGACTTAGAGACCAGCCCCCAGTCCCCATCCTGCCCTGGACCTCCCATCTGGACAAGAGCTCCCATCCTGCCCCAGAGCTCCCATCTGGACAAGAGAGAGAGGCTTCCTGAATCTGTCATCTCTGTCTGGACCAAGAGCACTGATAGACCAAGAATGAATCCACAAGGAGATGGGCAGACGTCAAGGCAGAAGTACATACAACAAAATGAAGAGCAGTACAGCATCACCAGAATCTAGTCCTCCTCCAACATCTAGACCTGAACATCACAAAATGGAAGAAGCAGAAGAAAGCAACATTATGAATAACATCATGAAGAGGGTAGAGGCTTATATAGAAGAAATCACAAATGAAATTGAGGAAAAGACAAACAAAAATGGGAAGAATGCTCTAAAAAACTAGAGGAAAGGACAAACAAAGCAGAAGAAAACAACAAATCCCTGAAAGAAAATCATGAAACAGCAATGAAACAGATGAAGGAAACAGTCCAAGACCTGAAAAGGGAAATAGGAAAAAATGAAGAAGACACAAACAGAGGGAATGCTGGAAATAGAAAATCTGAGTAAATGAACAGGAACTTCAGATGCAAGTATAACCAACAGAATACAAGAGATGGAAGAGAGGATCTCTGGCATTGAAGATACAGTAGAAGAAATAGATTCATCAGTCAAAGAAAACACTAAAGCCAATGAAGTCATGACCCAAAATGTCCAAGAAATTTGGAACACCATGAAAAGAACAAACCTATGAATAATAGGGATAAAGGAGAAGAATACCAACTCAAAGGCAAAGAAAATATATTCAACAAGATCATAGAAGAAATCTTTCCCAACTTAAAGAAGGAAATGCCTATGAAGGCACAAGAAGCCTATAGAACACCAAACAGACTAGACCCCCCCAAAAAGTCCACTTGCCACATAATAATTAAACAACTAAACATACAGAATAAAGAAAGAATATCAAGAGCAGCAAAGGAAAAAGGCCAAGTGACCTATAAAGGCAAACCCATCAGAATAACACCCGATTTCTCAATGGAGACTTTGAAAGCCAGAAGGACCTAGACAGATCCTAAGACAGTAAGAGACCATGGATGCCAGCCTAGACTAATATGCCCAGCAAAACTTTCAATCATCATAGATGGAGTGAACAAGACATTCCAAGACAAAGCCAGATTTAAACAATACTTATCCACAAACCCAGCCCTACAGAAAGAACTAGAAGGAAAATTCCAACCTAAGGAAGTCAGATACACCCTCGAAAACACAGGCAATAGATAATGCCACAGCAGTAAACCCCAAAGAAGAGAAGTACACACACACTACCACCAAAAAATAACAGGAATGAACAATCACTGGTCATTAATATCCCTTAATATCAATGGACTTAATTCACCTATAAAAAGACACAGGCTTACAGAATGGATATGAAAGCAGGACCCATCTTTCTGCTACATATAAGAAACACACCTCAAATTCAAAGATAGACACTACCTAAGAATAAAAGGCTGGGAAAAGTCTTTCCAATCAAACGGTCTTAAGAAGCAAGCGGGTGTAGCCATCCTAATATCCAGCAAAATAGACTTCAAACTAAAATCAATCAAAAGAGATCAAGAAGGGCATTACATACTCATCACAGGAAAGATCCACCAAGATGAAGTTTCAATTCTGAACATTTATGCCCCAAACACAAGGGCACCCACATATGTAAAAGAAACATTACTAAAGCTTAAACCACATATAAAACCCCACACATTAATAGTGGGAGACTTCAACACCCCACTTTCACCACTGGACAGATCTCCCAAAACGAAACTTAACAGAGAAATAAAGGACTTAACTGATGTTATTACTCAAATGGACATAATTGATATCTACAGAACATTCCATCCTAACAAAAAAGAATATACCTTCTTCTCAGCACCCCATGGAACCTTCTCTAAAATTGACCACATACTTGGCCACAAAGCAAATCTCAACAGATACAAAACAACTGGAATAACATCCTGCATTCTATCAGACCACCATGGTTTAAAGTTAGATTTCAACAACAACAAAAACTACAGAAAACCTACAATCTCATGGAAACTGAATAATGCTCAATTGAATCACCAATGGGTTAAGGAAGAAATAAAGAAAGAAATTAAAGACTTCCTAGAGATCAACGAAAATGAAGACACCACATACCCAAAATCATGGGACACTATGAAAGCAGTGCTAAGAGGGAAATTCATAGCACTAAATGCCCACATAAAGAAGTTGGAGAAATCTCACACTAGTGACTTAACAGCACACCTGAAAGCTCTAGAACAAGAAGAAGCAAAGTTTCCCAGGAAGAATAGACGCCAGGAAACCATCAAATTGAGAGCTGAAATAAATAAAATAGAAACAAAGAGAACAATACAAAAAATTAATGAAACAAAGAGTTGGTTCTTTGAGAAAATCAACAAGATAGACAAGCCCTTAATTCAAACTAACCAAAAGACAGAGAGAGAGTATCCAAATTAACAAAATCAGAAATAAAAAGGGGGACATAAGAATAGACAATGAGGAAATCCAGAGAATCATCAGTTCATACTTCAAAAACCTCTACTACACAAAACTGGAAAACCTAAAAGAAATGGATAATTTTCTGGATAGGTACCACATACCTAAGTTAAATCAAGACCAGATAAACTATTTAAATAGTCCAATAACCCCTAAGGAAATAGAATCAGTCATTAAAAGTCTCTCAAGCAAAAAAAGCCCAGGACAGCACAGAATTCTACCAGATCTTCAAAGAAGAGTTAATACCAATACTCTTTAAATTGTTCCACACAATAGAAACAGAAGGAACATTACCAAACTCTTTCTATGAGGCTACAATTACCCTGATTCCTAAACCAAACAAGGATACAACAAAGAAAGAGAACTACAGACCAATCTCTCTCATGTATATTGATGCAAAAATACTCAATAAAATACTGACAAACAGACTCCAAGAACACATCAAAACAATTATCCACCATGCTCAAGTAGGCTTCATCCCAGGGATGCAAGGGTGGTTCAACATACGAAAGTCCATCAATGTAATACACCATATAAACAAACTCAAAGAAAAAAATCACATGGTCATCTCACTAGATGCAGAAAAGGCATTTGACAAAATCCAACACCCCTTCATGATAAAGGTCTTGGAGCGATCAGGAATACAGGGAACATACCTAAACATAATAAAGGCAATTTACAGCAAGCCAACAGCCAACATCAAATTAAATGGAGAGAAACTCAAAGCGATTCCACTAAAATCAGGAATGAGGCAAGGCTGTCTGCTCTCCCCATACTTATTCAATATAGTACTTGAAGTTCTAGCCAGAGCAATAAGACAACATAAGGAAATTAAGGGGATACAAATTGGAAAGGAAGAAGTCAAGCTTTTCCTATTTGCAGATGACATGATAGTTTACTTGAGTGACCCAAAAGATTCAACCAAAGAACTGATACAGCTTATAAACACCTTCAGCAACATAGCAGGATACAAGATCAACTCAAAAAAATCAGTAGCCCTCTTATATACAATTGACAAACAGGCTGAGAAGGAAATCAGAGATACATCACCCTTTAAAATAGCCACAAATGGTATAAAATACCTTGGGGTAACACTAACCAAGCAAGTGAAGGACCTATATGACAAGAACTTCAAGTCCCTGAAAAAAGAAATTGAAGAAGATGTCAGAAAATGGAAAGATCTCCCATGCTCATGGATAGGCAGGATTAACATAGTAAAAATGGCAATCTTACCAAAAGCAATCTACAGATTTAATGCAATCCCTATCAAAATACCAACACAATTCTTCACTGGCCTGGAAAGAATAATACTCAACTTCATATGGAAAAACAAAAAACCCAGGATAGCCAAAGAATCCTGTAAAATAAAACAACCTGTGGAGGCATCACGATCCCTGACCTCGAGCTCTACTATAGAGCTACAGTAATAAAAACAGCTTGGTACTGGCATAAAAACTGACATGTGGACCAATGGAATTGAATTGAAGACCCTGACATTAATCTGCACACCTATGAACATATAATTTTTGACAAAGAATCCAAAACTATACAATGGAAAAAGAAAGCATCTTCAACAAATGGTGCTGGCATAACTGGATATCAACATGTAGAAGGCTGCAAATAGATCCATATCTGTCACCGTGCACAAAACTTAAGTCCAAGTGGATCAAAGACCTCAACATAAATCCAGCTACTCTGAACCTGCTAGAAGAGAAAGTAGGAAGTAGTCTTGAATGCATTGGCATAGGAGATCACTTCCTAAATATAACACCAGTAGCACAGACACTGAGAGAAACAATTAATCAATGGGACCTCTTGAAACTGAAAAGCTTTTGTAGAGCAAAGGATATGGTCAACAAGGCAAAGCAACAGCCTACAGAATGGGAAAAAGTCTTCACCAACCCCACATCTGACAGAGGACTGATATCCAGAATATATAAAGAACTCAAGAAATTAGACATTAAAATGCCCAACAGACCAATTAAGAAATGGGCTATAGAACTAAACAGAGAATTCTCAACAGAGGAAACTCAAATGGCTGAAAGACATTTAAGGAATTGCTCAACATCCCTAATTATCAGGGAAATGCAAATCAAAACATCCCTCAGATACCACCTTACACCTGTCAGAATGGCTAAGATCAAAAACATTGAAGACAGCTTATGCTGGAGAGGATATGGAGCTAGGGGAACTCTCCTCCACTGCTGGTGGGAATGCAAGCTTGTACAACCACTTTGGAAATCAATATGGCGCTTTCTTAGAAAATTGGGAATCAATCTCCCCCAAGATCCAGCTATACCACTCTTGGGCATATACCCAAGGAATGCTCAATCATACCACAAGAGCACTTGCTCACCTATGTTCATATCAGCACTGTTTGTAATAGCCAGAACCTGGAAACAACCTTGATGCCCTTCAACTGAAGAATGGATAAATAAACGTGGTACATATACACAATGGAATACTACTCAGCAGAGAAAAACAATGATATCATGAGGTTTGCAGGCAAATGGATGGATCTAGAAAAAATCATCCTGAGTGAGGTAACCCAGACTCAGAAAGACAAACATGGTATGTACTCACTCATAGGAGGATACTAGATGTAAAGCAGGGATGACTGGACTGCTACTCACAACTCCGGGGAGGCTACCTAGAGAGCAGGAACCCAGGAAAGACACAGGGATTGCCCAATGACAGAGAAATGGATGAGATCTACATGAACAACCTGGATGTGAGTGGGGTTAATGAAGGGCAAGGGTTGAGGGAAAGAGAGCTTGGGGGAGTGGGAGATCCCAGCTGGATCAAGAACAGTGGGGGAGAACAAGGAATAAGAGACCATGGTAAATGGAGACCACATGAGAATAGGAAGAAGCAGGGTGCTAGAGAGGTCCACAGAAATCCACAAGGATACCTCCACAATAGACTGCTGGCAATGGTCGAGAGATAGCCCGAAATGACCTATTCTGGTGATAGGATGGCCAAACACCCTAATTGTCATGCTAGAAACCTCATCCAATGACTGAGGGAACCAGATGCAGAGATCCATGGCCAGGCCCCAGGTGGAGCTCCGGGAGTCCAATTGGCGAGAAAGAGGAGGGTTTGTATGAGTAAGAATTGTTGAGACCAAGGTTGGAAAATGCATGGGGACAAATAGCCAAACGAATGGAAACACATGAACTATGAACCAATGGCTGAGGAGCCCCCAGCTGGATCAGGCCCTCTGGATAAGTGAGACATTTGATTAGCTTGGTCTGTTTTGGAGGTATCCAGGCAGTGGGACTGGGACCTGTCCTCAGTTCATGTGCTAGCTTTGTGGAACCTGGGGCTTATACAGGGACACTTGGCTCAGCCTGGGAGGAGGGGACTGGACCTGCCTGGACTGAATCTACCAAGTTGGACTCAATCCTCAGGGAAGTCTTTGCCATGGAGGAGATGGGAATGGGGGGTGGGCTGGGGGAAAGGTGGAGGGTGGCCGGGAGGGTGGAGAACAAGGGAATCCATGGCTGATATGTAAAATTAAATTAAAATTTCAAATAAAATTAAAAAAAGATATAAAGGCAGAACTGAGAAAAGCGGCTGCAGGACTGGCAGGTGAGAGAGATTTGTCTTGACCATGGGCTAGGTGGGACACAGGAAAACTTCAGCTACACCCAATGTAGAACATATCCTGGTTTCCATTCTGAGGTCAACATACCTTTGAAGTAAACTGGTTGGTTTAGCTCAGGAGTTTTTTCTGTTGTCTAATGTCTCGCTACAGCTGTTGTCCCTTTCTCATCAATACTGAGGAAATTCAAGGTTGATAAAGCATTATATAATCTATTTCTAGGGCTCATTGTTACCTGTTTCTGTTTATTTAGCATATCCTTTTAAGTTTGAATAGATCTTTCTATGACTGCTTGGCCTGTGGGATTGTGTGGTATACCTATAATAATACCCTTTATATTGTAATATGCAAAAAACTGTGCCATTTTATTTGAGACATATGCTGGAGCATTGCCATTCTTAATTTGTACAGGTATTCCTATGATGGTCATAACTTCTAATAGGTGTGTAATCACAGAATCAACCTTTTCAGAACTCATGAGTTGCCCATTGAAATCCTGAATATTCATCAATGGTGTGGTATACATATTTTAATCTTCCAAATTCTGTGAAATGAACACATCCATCTGCCAAATTTCATTTCTTTGTATACCTTTTGGATTGCTTCCTGTAGGCAATGGAGTTTAATTATAGAAGGAAGAAGTAGGACTTTTTTTTTTACAATTACCTTAGCTTGTTGCCAAGTAATGGGGAAATCTGTCTTCAAGCCCTTGCTATTTACATGGTGTTTCTTATGAAATTCTGAGGCTTCTAGTACATAACTTATTAATAACTGATCAATCTCATCATTACCTTGTGCTAGAGTACCTGGCCAATCCCTATGGGATCTGATATATATATATATATATATATATATATATATATATATATATATATAGATCTCTATTTCTGATTATTTCCTGTAATTATATAAATAGTGAAGTTAATTCTGTGTTATCAGGAATAAATTCAGCAGTTTCAATATGTCAAACAACTCTTTCTCCACACATTGAGAGTCAGTGACTATATTGAGGTATTCCATGAAGTCCATTAGTACCATAAGAATGGCATACAGTTCTGCCTTTTGTACAGAATTGTAGGGGCTTTGAACTATTTTACTTAAGTTTCCTGATTTATACCCTACCTTTCCTGATTTATTTGCATCAGTATAGAGTGTGGGGAGTGCAGAAATTGACTTTTGCCATACAATGTGAGGAAGGACCCATTCAGTTCTTTTTTATGAATTCTATTCTCTTGCTTTTGGGATAACAATTGTTAATCTATCTCAAAAAATTACTGCAGGCTCTTTGCCAGTATTCATTATCTTTCCATAAAGAAGAAATCTCATTAGTTAAAGGTACTACAATTTCTATTAGGTCCATTCCTGTCAATTGACAAAGTCTTAATTTTCCTTTGGTGCATGCCTTTAATCCCAGTTTTTGGGAGGGAGAGCCAGGCGGATCTCTGTGAGTTTGAGGCCAGCCTGGTCTACAAAGTGAGTTCCAGGAAAGCACAAAGCTACGCAGAGAAACCCTATCTCAAAAAACCAAAAAAAAATTATTTTTAGAATCAAATCAGAGATCTTTTCCACATAAGTTTTAAATTTCTTACTCAGTTTACATGGTAGAAATATCCATTACAATATAATATCTTCTCTTTGCATCAAAATCCCTGTGGGGGATTTTCTAGAAGGGAATATGACTAGAATGCAGTTAAATTCTGGATTCACATGATCTACATGTGCTTCTTATATTTTCTTTTCTACTAGAACCAATTCCTTCTCAGTTTCAACTGATAATTCTCTTGGACAATTTATATCCTTGTCCCCTTTTAGGATATTAGCCAAATTGTCTAGTCCATCTTTAGGTATTCCAATGACAGCCTGTAAGGTGGAAATGCTTCCTAACAAGTTTTGAAAATCATTAGGAGTCCACAATCGATCTCTCCTGATTTGTACCTTTTGGGGTCTATTTTTTTTGGAGATATGTAGCATGAATCTTAGAGAGTCTTATTAATAAAATCAAACCTGAGGCCAAGTATTTGGGTGAACACTGGAAGATCAGAGAGACAGAACAAACCACAGTTAACCTCACCTGGCCAACTTCTCAGCTGATCTTGTTTCCTCAGACTGGAAGCCTCTGTGTCCTCATATCCGACTGGCTCTCAGCTGAACTGTGCTTCTTGAAAGCCTGAATGCTTAACCAGCCAAATGCTTAACCAGCCAAATGCTTAACCAGGTCAAATGCTTAACCAGCCAAATGCTGTGAGTTTGCCTTATATACCTTTCTGCTTTCTACTACCACTCCCTGGGATTAAAGACTGGCTTTCTGGGATTAAAGGCGTGTGTCACCATGCCTGGCCATTTCCAATGTGGCCTTGAACTCACAGAGATCAAGAGGGATTTCTGTCTCTGGAATGCTAGGATTAAAGGCGTGTGCTGCCACTGCCTATCCTCATGTTTAATATTGTGGCTGTCCTGTTCTCTGACCCCAGATAAGTTTATTAGCATACACAATATTTTGGGGAACACAATACCACCACAGAGATATATCTTATATCCTAAGCAATTAATAGAATTTTATCTTTGTATCTTTTCAGAAGCAATTTGTAGTCCCCAGTGAGGCAAAAAATTCTTTACTTCTTCAAACATGCTTTCTAAGGTACCTAAATTTGGATCAGCTAATAAGATATCGTCCATATAATGATAAATTATAGATTGTGGAAATTTCACACAAATTATTTCCAATACTTTTTGCGCAAAATATTGGCACAGGGTAGGGCGATTTAACATTCCCTATGGGAGCACCTTCCATTTATATCTCTTGAACTAGCTGGGAATTATAATTAGGTACTGTGAAGGCAAATTTTTCTTTATCCTTTTCTTGTAAAGGTATATTAAAAAGAGTCTTTTAAGTCAATAACTATAACAGGTCATTCTTTGGGTAACAGAGAGGGCAAGGGCATCTCATTGTACAGGAAGCCCATAGGGTGAATTACTTTATTAATGACTCTCTGATCAGTCAGCATTTTTCAATTACTAAACTTGTTTTTAATAACAAATACAGAAAAATTCCAAGGGCTGATAGATTCTTCAATGTGTTGAGCATTTAACTGCTCTTTAACCAGCTGTTCTAAAGCTTGTACTTTCTCTTTTGTCAAGGCCATTGTCCAACCTAGACAGGTTTATTAGTTAGCCATTTTAAAGGTAGGGCCGTTGGTACTTCTGAGAGTTCGACAGCAGTTGTGCTCTGTTTATGTACAGCATGAACAGTTGGTGGCTGTTTTTTATAGTATCTTGATGTTATTTCTAGAAACATGAATTGGTCTGTATTCTATTTCTGAGATTGTAGGAATTTTAATCTGGGTATTTCCTTGCTGTAACAGATCTCAGCCCTGAAGATTCACTGCTACATTTTCCACATATGGCTTCAGCCTTCCTCTCTGTCCTTCTGGCCCTATGCATTCAACCCATCTTGAACTCTGTTTTACCTGAGAGAGGGTGCCAATCTCTAGAAACTGGACAGCGGCATCTTAAAGAGGCCAATTCAGATGCCATGATTTTGGTATAATTATAATCACACCACACCTGTGTCTATCAGGCCCTCCAGAACAATGCCAAAAATTTGTACTCTAAGCTTTGGTCTTTGTTCATTTATGGAAGTCTGCCAGAATATTCATTTTATGGTGTTTTTTTTTTTGGAATTTTTGACCCATCTATCAGAGCTGTTTTATAATCCAGTGCAGTATCGTTCTTTACTTTAGACACTTGTTTATTTAATTATCTTGGAGAGGAGTTGTCTCCACAGTGGCTGGAAATGTTTGGATCACATTTGATTTGGGTGTCTGCGAGAGACCCCCCAAGGCATTTCCTACTGGTAAAGGGTTGCCACATATATTTATTGTTGATCTGCATTCATTGGCCCAATATTGGCCTTTGCCACATCTTCTGCATATTTCAGAAGGTTGGGGTCTTTTGTTTGGGTTATTTCTAGAAGGAGTATTGCTTCTAGGAGCACCCTGTGTACAATTTCTTCTCATATGATCTGGTGTACCACAGTTAAACCATTTGGTACCTCGAGGCTTCCTTCCACCTCTGGAAATTGCCTATCCTACGCAAACCTCATTACCATAGTTAAGAGATTCAATACCATTTGTATGTTGAATCCATTCCTGGTGTCATTTTAGTTGAAGAGACATCCCAAGCACCAGATATGCAGGTAGATCTGAGTCCTAAGAAGAGCATAGCCTTTTCATCATCATCCACTCAAAATGTGGCTAATGTGTAAGTAGCCCAGACTTAGAAGTAGTGTTGTTTAGACTTTAGAAGTGTGGGTTCAGCATCCAGGCCTTCTGGAATCTGCATTTAGAGACAAGTACATTTCAGGAACATAGAAGTCAAAATCTGAATACATAACTCTTCTTCAGGGCTTCTCTTGGGTTCTTCAACACGTCCCCTATGCATACATATATGATGAGTGTATCCTGAATGCTGAACTGTTTCCACAATAATTTAGACTTTAAGTTTCAGAGAGTGACAGCTGTGGGTTCAAATGCTGATTTTGAAACTTAATGACACATCTTGGCATAAGTATTGCTCTATTAGCTATCCCTTTCTTCACCTGTGTATTGTGGGTAATTGTGTGCGTGAGATGTTTGTGTGTAGCTTGTATGATATCTGAATGCAGAGACAGTTCATTAATGGTACATGACTGTAGCACATGTACATTTGTATATCTACATGCAGACAGAGGATCTCTCCCTCACTGAGCTCTATGTAGACTCCTTTGAGTCTCTTCTTGACCAGGCTCCAACAGTGTCTATTAAAGGCTTGAACAAATGCTAAGAGTTTCCACATTCCTTCCAGCCAGTGCCCAAAGATAGCACACCTATTTACCATCTCTGCAGCAGAGGAGTAGCCTACTATGGACAGGGGCAGTGAGCAGAACTTATGGACTTCTCATGGACACACTGTCAGTGCTGCTGTTGCAAGTTTCCTACTTTGCCTCCTCTGCTGTGCCCCTTTCTCTTTTGCCTAATTTCCCCAGTGACACAGACAAAAGTCTATTCATGTTTAATGGACTTTCAGAAGAGGCTCAGCATCTCTTCTTATAAAGTCAGCCTTTCAGTGCTGGAGATGAAGCTCAGGAATAGAGCACGTGCTTGAATGCAAGGTCTTAGATTTGATATCCAGCCCTGCAAAAGAGCAAAACTAACTTAGTTAATTTCATAGCCACCTGAAATACTTGCACATGTACTTAATTGCCTTGTCAACATTTATTAGAAATTCAGCAAAAATATAGCATAATAAACATTTACTCACTTAGCTTTGACAATAACTATTGAAAATAGATGCTGTTGAGCCACAAGACAGAGTGAGCAAATGTTTAGGATGTGTTTAAAGTCACAGCTGGGATTTGAACTAAGCCATAGCTTTCCATGTCTCTTCTAGTCCCAGGAGCCACAGGGCTGCAGGCTTCCTTTGTCATTACACCCTGGAAGACATTATTATTGAGCATGAGTTCAGCCTTGCTGCATCAAAGTGCAGCTGCAGGAGCCTCTGTGCAAATCCAGTCAGGCCTTACCAAGCAAGGAAAGCTGGCAGGACAGCTGGAACCCACTTGCCGTCTGTGCTTTGGCAGAAAATCATTATTAAAGCACAGCCATTATTTATTCTCTCAAGATGCTTGGACATTTATCATCACACAGTGATTCATATCTCTCTTATATGAAGGAGAGAACTAAATATTCCTTTACCATCCAAAACTTAACAAAAAAGAAAGACCTATTTCAGAGTTTCTACAGTTTCTAATGTTTGATTCTAAATTCATCCTACTTGCTGATTTATGTCAGCTCTGTGGTTTTCTAAAGCTCTGTTTCTTTTATGATTGTACAATATTATATTCCAATACCTAATGGGTTGGATACAATGACCATTGAAATGATGAAGTATAGTTTCAAAAGAATGACATATATGTAAGTACCCTTTTCCTTCTCAACTGAAAGGAGCTGCTTTGGAATAGAAGATATGAGGATATTTTTTAAAAATCCAGAAGCTAGAAAGATACCATCTTCTAGGGAACAATAATTAAAGCTAAGAAGATGATAATGCAGCCAAGGATGGTTATGTCACTTGTTTGCTCATTGGAACTGAAATAATGCACTCAAATTCTATTGAAAATATGATTGCTAATATCAGAGATGGCACAAATAAAGCTAAATATAATGAGGAAAGAAAATAGAATGACTTGCTCCAAGCCTGTATAATTTGTTCAACTCAGAACTAATAAATTATCTAATAATGTATTGAAACTGATATTCTCATCATAAGTTGTGAGTGGATTGCCAGACAAGCTGCATTCTTACCCTGGGAATGTATCCTTTGTAACCAAATGGGTTAGTGTTTATTTCAGGGTGTATTTCACATTACATGTTACAAAACTGATGCAAGTTTCTTTTGGTTTACTAGTCTTTACTTATATAGATCATAATGAACAGCCAATTGAAGGTAGAGATTTCAACAGTTCAAATCAATCTTCTGGAAATACTGTAAACTTATAAAAATATGTACTTGTTAGTTTATATGCATTGCCTGTGGATTTAGAGATTATGTTGTCTGGGTGACATCACCTGCTAGGCAGGTGTTTTTACTTACAATTACCTATGTTTGTAGTGGGGGAGGGGGACACTGTTTTTCATGACTTAACAGTGTTTTAACATTGCCTTGTTTTTTGTTTATTTTTCTTTTCTTTTGTTTTCTTTCTTCTTTGAGACAGGTTCAGATGTATTCCAAACTAGTCTTGAACTCACTATGTGGTTGACAATGACTTTGAATTACTGATCCTCCTGCCTCCTCTGCCTCCTGAATGCTGTGATTAGTTAAATTTCTTTTTATTGTTTCCAGTAAGCCTCCCTACCCTGCAGATAGCCTGCAAGAAATCAGCCCAAACCAAGGAGCCACTGTTGGCATCCTTTTAGGTGACCTTGAGAAAGAAATTTTGCCCAGGGGTGTCTGTCTTACAGGTTTTGTATATGTAACACATGAGGAAACATGATCTCCAACCGAGCATGCTGTGGAATGTGACTATACATGTGAGGGTGTCTTTCTGATATGAATATAGATACATTTTCTCAATAAAGGCTTTGCTTTAACTGTTTCGGACACTGCTTCAGGAGTGATCCACAGTGCTTTCCTCAACTTCTGCAGTAGAAACCCCCTCCCTCACTCCCTCTCTAGCCTCCTGGTCTTGCTATGAATGTTCACTCACCAAGAGGCAAACCCCTGCGTTTAGTTATTGAGGAAGGGAGATTCCCACTGGTAGAGAAGACAAGTTGTCTTCTTGCTCATTTTATGTTATCATTATTTTCTGTTTATGTCCCCCAAACTGTCAGCCAAATGCTGCTTTCAAATTACCCATATTTACTTGCCTGGTACTTTCAGTTGGCAGTCTTTGCCACAAGGCATGTGTCTTTACTAGTTGAAGCCTGTCTCAATGCTTTGGGACATTGGGAATGAATAGGGACCTGGATTCTGGTCTTTCTTTAGAGATGGCTTTTGCCTGCTACCATATTTTATTTCCTTCCTTTGTTCCTTCCTTCCTTTGTTCCTCCTTTCTCTCTCTCTCTCTCTCTCTCTCTCTCTCTCTCTCTCTCTCTCTCTCTCTTTCCTCTCTCCCTCCCTCCCTCCCTCTCTCCCTTCTTTCTTTCTTTCTTTCTTTCTTTCTTTCTTTCTTTCTTTCTTTCTTTCTTTCTTTCTTTCTTTCTTTCTTTCACTTGAAGACACAGGAATTCCTTGTCTAATAAAAGAACTCTGAACCTTTATATTTCTCAGTTATCTCAGCATACCCACTACAATCCTGTATGTGTGTATTATAGTGTGTCTGTCTATACATGCACTTATGGATGGTGTCCAACTTGGCATGATTCAACTTATTATTTCTTAGCTTTATGATGGTACAAACATATATATACATATACATATACACATACACATACACATACACATACACATACACATACATATATTCAGCCTTTGAATTTTGATCTTTTCTTAGGATGATACTGTCCTGTGATGTCTGGTAGAGTCAGAGGCAAGCTGTGTTTCTTTCAGTCACATGAAACAGCTGGGCACCCACGGTGCCCTGTGCAGCTAAGCTCGGGTGCTTGGCAGGCTAGATGTAGTAAATGCATTTTGGAATTACACTATTTTCAACTTTTGATGGGCTAGCTGGATGTAAAACCCTGATGGAAGTTGAGAGAATCCTATTCACCACTTACCCATCGACACAGTTGCACAGCCACATGGTATCTATTAAATATTTAGAACCTGCCTACCGTACTGCTGCAAGAACAAAGACAAGAAAGATTTAAAGTTACCAAGTCTGAATCAGACAAACCCATATTAAAGTTTCCTCTGCTGCTTGTTGTCTGTTTAACCTCAGGAATGTGGCCTAAATTCTTCATGGAATGGAGGCTGGCAACATCCGTCTCTTAGAGTTGTGCTAAAGAAATAATTGCTTGTTGGCAGCTTATATTCTACTTTGCTTTATAGCGGGTACACAATGAAGAAATAGTAGTTACATGGTCATGATTACATTTTAAACTGATAAAAACAGGTATCTCTTTCTTTTCTCTCATCACAAGTGCTTATTTCTCTGTCTCAAATGGACCATCCCATCAATATATAAACATTTTGGTGTGTCATTTATGTAAAAAAAAAAAAAAAAAAAGAAAAGAAAAGAAAACAGCCTTCTTACCTTGCTTTCTATTCTACTTAGAGCCCAGTGTCCCTTTTCTCCTATGTTGAGACTCATGCGTTGTCTATATTCATTTTCACTTCTTCAGTTCTCCTTTGACATCAACCACATCATGCTTTTGTCCTCTCAACTCCACAAAATCCACTTTCATAAGGCCCCTAAGTGGCTTGATCTAACATCAGAGTCCATCGTCTCCAATGGTCAATGTCATCTTACCATGTTAATGACATCTTAATTAACATTACATGTTAATGACTTACCATGTTAATGAAGACATCTCTTTATCAGGCTTGTGGGACATGGCATTCTCCTGTGTACATGTGGTTCCTTCTCTGTCTTCCTTGAGGATCTTGCATCAGTTTCCAAATCTCTTAGCCTTCCCCTGCCCTGTGCTCATTTCTTGGACAAATGTTTACTCCAACATTTACTCCCTATGGGGTCTCTTGTAATTTCAAAGCTTTGTGCTGCACCAAGTTACATGTTTCTGTCTCCAGCTCTGGCCTCTCCTCTGTGTTCCAAGCTCATGTAGGCAACTGCTCACTTGGTATTTCCCGTGGAATGTCTAAGCCATATTGAAATATGCTACCTTTCTTGTTTAAAGTCTTTCTTCTGTTAATTGACAACTCAACCTTTTCTGTTGTTCACACCCAAAATCCTAGTGTTGCCTGTAGTCAGAAGTTTTCTTGTGTCCCGCCTGTGGTTGGGACAAATCTCTCACCCCCAATCCTGCAGCTGTTTATAAAATAATCACACAGAGGCTTATATTAATTACAAACCTAGGGCCATGGCCTATGGCTCAATTTTCTTGCTAGCTAGCTCTTATAACTAAACTCAGCCCATTTCTATTAATCTATATATCGCCACGTGTTCTGTGGCTCTACCTGTGTGCCATTACATGCTGCTCCCTGGATGGCAGGATAGCCTCTGCCTTTCTTCTTCCTGTCTCTCTCCTGGATTTCTCACCTGCCTCTAAGCTGCCTTGCCATAGGCTTTATTCATCAACCAATCAGAACAACACATATTCACAGCATTCAGAAAAATGTCCCATAGCACTTCCCCTTTTCTTTCTAATAAAAAAAGGAATGTTTTAACTTTAACATAGTAAAATTACATGTAAGAGTTACCAAGCAAGAATTACAGTTACAGTATCTAGTTTGTTTGTTTTGCAAAATTAAATATTTTGCAAAATTAAAGAAAATATTCTGTCATCTATCCTATATTTGTGAATTTAAAGTTTCATATCTAATTTATCTTTTATCATAACCAATGAAAATTATAGTTATAACTATTTAGTCTTCAACTACATCAAAGAACTCAGAAAGATATAATATTACCTAAGTAAACAGGAAGTGCATTGTAAGCAACTTCTAAAAATCTAGAATGAAAGAGACATCTGTCTACTTGGACAGTCATCCATAGTTCCTCTGCAACGTTGGGGCATCCATCTTCAGCCCTCAGGCCCAGAGTCAGTCGCTTTTCTCTGTGTCCTGTAGAATGTCTGGTAGTTTCTTCTGTGAAGCAGGAACCTAAATGACCATCTTGCCTTACAAAGTTCAGTGGTCACCTTCCTATGGGTCCTGCATGTCCAGTTTATACAACATATTATCAGCAGTCCAGGCACGAGCAGTTTCTTACCCAAATGGCTATTTTTGTCAAGAAGATAAACTCCATATAGTGTCTTCAATGCCCATTTTTCTCTCTGAAGTAAATTGGTGCTGCCAGCAGCAGATGTGTCTCATTGTCTAGAAAGTCTAAACTTTTAAAACATTGTAAATGCCATATTCTGTAGGTCTTTGAAGTGTTTCAAGATTACCTACCTAATTGGATTATATCTATGTATACCTATAAAACTTAACTAACATGACTGTAAATTTGACTGTCATAATAATAGAAGACTAATTACTAATCTGTATTTCTTAATTATTCATTACAATTTAAATGAGTTACATAAACATAATACCTTAAATAAGAGTAGAAATACACATACAGTCTAACAAAATTAAATTTGTATCACTAAACTAAAATCCATACCAATGTAAGATATTTTTAATCAAGTTGGTACTCTTTATCCTATCATATCTATAGTTGCCATTTCTCCTTATCTTGTCATATTTCATATTCCCTACTTTTCATATCTGTTCTATTGTCTGTCCAGACACTTTCCATTCTTTTTTTTAAATTTTTTTATTTTATTTTACAATATAATTCAACTTTACATATCAGCCATAGATTCCCCCGTTCTCCCTCCTCCCGCCCCGCCCCCCCCCCCCCGGCCCACCCCCCATTTCCATCTCCTCCAGGGCAAAGACTCCCCCGAGGATTGAGATCGACCTGGTGGACTCAGCCCAGGCAGGTCTAGTCCCCTCCTCCCAGGCTGAGCCAAGGGACTCTACTAAGCCCCAGGTTTCAAACAGCCAATTCATGTACTGAGCACAGGACCCAGTCCAACTGCCTGTATGCCTCCTAAACAGATCAAGCCAATCAACTGTCTCACCCATTCAGAGGACCTGATCCAGTTGGGGGCCCCTCAGCCATTGGTTCATAGTTCATGTGTTTCCATTCGTTTGTCCACTTGTCCCTGTATTCCATCCATCCCTGGTCCCAACAACTCTTGCTCACATAAACCCTCCTCCTTCTCGCCAATTGGACTCCCGGAGCTCCACCCAGGGCCTGACCGTGGATATCTGCATCTAGTTCCCTCAGTCACTGGATGGGGTTTCTAGCACGACAATCCCCATCAAAATACCAACACAATTCTTCACAGACCTGGAAAGAATAATACTCAACTTCATATGGAAAAACAAAAAACCCAGGATAGCCAAAAGAATCCTGTACAATAAAACAACCTCTGGAGGCATCACGATCCCTGACCTCGAGCTCTACTATAGAGCTACAGTAATAAAAACAGCGTGGTACTGGCATAAAAACCGACTTGTGGACCAATGGAATCGAATTGAAGACCCTGACATTAATCCGCACACCTATGAACATATAATTTTTGACAAAGAAGCCAGAAGCGTTCAATGGAAAAAAGAAAGCATCTTCAACAAATGGTGCTGGCATAACTGGATATCAACATGTAGAAGGCTGCAAATAGATCCATATCTATCACCGTGCACAAAACTTAAGTCCAAGTAGATCAAAGACCTCAACATAAATCCAGCTACTCTGAACCTGCTAGAAGAGAAAGTAGGAAGTAGTCTTGAATGCATTGGCATAGGAGATCGCTTCCTAGGTATAACAGCAGTAGCTCAGACACTGAGACAAACAATCAATCAATGGGACCTCTTGAAACTGAAAAGCTTTTGTAGAGCAAAGGATATGGTCAACAAGGCAAAGCGACAGCCCACAGAATGGGACACTTTCCATTCTTGAGCAAACCCTGTGTCTCCCAAATGAATGAGTTAGCCTGAGCTAGTCTTCCTCCCTTGTCTCTATAGCAGTTCAACTGTACCAACTCATCATGTTTCCTTGTTTGAAATCCTCTAATTGTCTCACGTTTGGCAAAGCCCAGCACATTTGGAAACTCATGAGGTCTCAACATTCTTCTCTGGCTGATCTTCACTGCTTCTGAACTCTTGCCACTCTGGCCTCCTTGCTATTCCAGGCAGCCATAGCCAGGCCTGTCCATTTTCAACCCGTGGTTCTCTCTCTTCCGGCTCCCCCGGGGCCTCTTCCTCACCCTCTTCTTGCTGAAATGTCCTCTTACAAAGTCATGGCCCAACTCTGCTTGAAGCCACTCCTCTTCTTTGCGAACATTTTCTAGCTCCTTCCTGGCTAATTATCCCTCCCCCGATGGTTTCATCACCCCATGTACGTTACTATTGCTTTATTTATGTTCTCTATTAATTGTCTGTTTTCTGAACTAAACTTTAAACACCATGGCAGTGTTTTTGTAATAGTTTTTCGTTTGTTTGTTTGTTTGTTTTCTACCATTTTCAGAGCTAGATCCAGGTCCTATAGATCCCATAATTTTATTTTACCTCTGGAAAACATACAATTACAGGCTGGCTATTAAGTACACTTACCATGCAAGCTTAATGACCGGAGTTAGATCCCTGGATCCCACAGTGGAAGAAGAGAATAGATGTTCTAAGATGTCTTCCGATCCTCATGCAAGTGACATAGCATGTAAATTCATGCACATGCATGCTAAAAGCAATCTGACTCTCTCTAGTACTTACAACGGTATTGGACTCGAAGTCTGTTGGAAACGGGTTAAACGCTAGTTATATGGATCTTGTGGTACTCTCTCCAACTGAATTTGAATTTTATGTAAACAACAAAGAGCTTTTAGCATAAATATGTCTGTTAAGTGTTTGGGAAATAATAATAATAATAATAATACAATAATAAAAAATCATTTTATTGTTCACCTGAATGTGAAGTTTCATTGCTCATACTGTGTTTACCTCCTAAATCTGACAATCTGCTGTTGGGTTTTTAGGAAATCTGATTAATATGAGGTCAAGTAAAAGCTTACCTACAGCCCTGCTTTGGGGCTTTGGTTTTGATTTCAAGATAATTTTATTTTGAATATCTAAATATTAGAACACCTTGAGTTCATTAAGGTAGTTAGTATGAGGTGAGGATCCCAATTAGCAGTCATGACCATTTGCTGTAAATAGTTCCTCAGTTTCCTGCGTGCCTTGGATAGACACATATCCTCTGCGTCCATGGGATGCCAACAGTAGAGGGGGAGTGAAGAGCTCTGCACTGAGTGCTGGGCGATATTCTGCCAAAAAGTCACAAACAATAATGACAGTGAGTGAAGACTAGCTGGCTGTTTTATTATTGTGGTGTATTGACAGGTGTAAAGAATGTCAATAATAGCATACTCTTTCTTGCTGGACGAGGTTCTGCAGCTGCCCACCTTCACGCCATGCTCTGTTTCGAGCTCCTGTCTGCAGCACAGTGCTGATATAATTGAGAGCAGAATGATTCTTCTGTAAACATTTGTGATCTAAATTTGCCTCTCTGAGTGCTTGATTCATAAAAGCCACTTTATTATGAGGTTTCCTGTATTCTTCAATCCAGTTTTTCTCAAATTTCCCATTTTTCTTCCAGTTCTTCCACTGTTTGCTAACCAAGTCACTTTCTGAAGTCATATTTTTTCCCATCTCCATCATCTCCAACAATAACAGAAATGCTTCAAAAATGCAGGTTCAAATTTTTTTCCTGTGTTTTCTTTAGTTTCTAATATATGGTCTTCATAGTTTAGTGTTACCCATTTTGCATACCAGCTGAGTATTAGCATTTTCAAATTTTGAATCAAATGAGATGAAAATTTCATTATGTGTCTTCAAAGCATTGTACAAACAATGGACAATCATAACTCACCTGAAGAGGTAGGTGTTTTAATTATTTATCATTTGCAGCCAAGGCACCAAGAACTGCAGTGACTACCGGTCCAGGCTCACAAGAAGTCATTGGTGCAACTGGTGTGGGACCTCAACTCATTTTGGAGCCTGGATCCATTTTGTATCTTGTGTTTTATGTGTGTTATTTGTATTTAAGCTCAAGATTAAAAGTTGCTAGCTTTATCATTCCCATTTCCAGTGGAAGAAACTGTGGCTTACTGGGACAAAACAATGGGTTGAAATTCACCAATTTGGTCAGCAATTTTGGGGAGGTTAAACCAAGATACATCATGAATGATGCGAACCATTGACTTTGCAGGCAGAAAACAATGAATGAAAGGTATACAGCCAAAGACTGAGTTCCTAACAGTTGTAAGTGTAACTTGAGGTCTTGAGCCATGGCAGTACTGTGCAAAGTTCTGCTGTCTGTCCATCCCCAGGAAACATGTCTGTTATGCTAGGTGGGGTGGTTCGTGTCTAAGTGTAGGCACCTTAGAGACTGTCAGTCCTCTAGTTCTCTTTCTGTCTTGAACCTGCTTCGCTCCAATTCAAAACTCAAAAGTGCTTTTTCTTATACTTTCGAGTGTAATTTGTTAATGTTGTGACAAAGCCATGAATATTTTCTCCAAGTTCTCTATTCAGGAGAAAGACAACACATTGATAGGAAAATAAAACAAAAGGATCTTTAAAAACTTTTGTGCTTGAGTTTCTTGATCACATTGACTCCATCACCAGTTCAGATATGTAGTAGTAGTTCTGCATTCTTATGGTTTTCTACAACACCATATCTCATTGTTTTTGGACTCAAATTCTGAAAGTAGGGAAAAATGGATATTTTTCTGGCAATCAATATTTACTGATTTGTTGTGTTAAACAGCATCAACAACAAATGAAATAAAAATCATGTTCTAGGCCTGGGGGTGGCTCAGTGTCTAGAAGTGCTTGCAACACAGCCAGCTGCAGCGGACCAGGCATCCGTTAATCCCTTCATGCCTCTATGGCAAGATGGGAGACTGAAGCATGAGAACCTCTAGAAGATGGAGGGCTAGTGAGCCTTGGGAGTGAGACATTGTCCTCTGACCTTCACTTGGCTACACACACACACACACACACACACACACACACACACACACACCACACAAACAACAACAACTACACACACATACAGAAAACATCTATTCAAGTACAAAAAGCTTACTAGAAGGAAGCACAAGCCAGAGTGTTCATCTTGCAATGAGGAGCATTGGAGGTGAATTTCCACCCCTCCTGCACTCTGTCTGGCCCCAGTTTTCATTATCCCATCCATTGTTTCTGCATTTGCATCATGCAACCTTAGATACTTTCCAGTGTGCTTATAGGAATTGTGTTAAGATTGCTTTGGATAAAATGCATAGAGCCAATACTTGAGAAGTTCCCTGAGCTCTTTTTTTTGTGTACTGTCTAGATAAGAGCAAAGCCCAAGAGATCAAGGATAAAACTGGAAGTGTGAACATGACACAGACACAAGCTGGCTTTGAAAAAGGTTTTAAGACTAGGGCAAAAAAAATGGTTTGTTAGTTTATGTTTCTCTCCATCCTTGCTACAATCATTGTCTCCGGAATGAATTCATATTCCACATCATTTTCGGTTACCTTTATAGCCTTTCTTATAAGAATGAGGAATGAAAATTTTAATGCCTCATATATTCTATGAATTACTGTAGATGGCTAGACTGCACTACTCTGATCTTTCCTATATTCTGTGGTTTGATTGGATCGTGATGTGAATGGAAAACAGCACAAAACAAATCAGTTTCTGAGAGAACGACTTTAACAAGAAAAGGGAAAAGGTACCTTGGTCCACTTCAGAATATTACATATGTGGCAGGAAGAGTCCTGATAACAACTCCAGTGTCCAACTCGAAATGATCTCAGTCTGTCTGATTGCTACACATTCTGACCTGAGAATTCATTGCTAAAAAATGACGATCAAGCTTTGGAAGAAATAACAATTTATTGTCATTTACATTTATGTTTCTGCCTCCCCTGAGGCTTAACCCAGCATTTTGCACATAGAAGGTGCATGGTGTAGGTGAAATGAGCAAATGAATGAGTGAATGAATGCATGGATTCAGCATTAATATGCTGAGATAAATGGGACCACGCAGATAGATTTTTCTATTCCTTTTCATGTTTCTCTAATGTAAATTAGCTCATAGTCAGTAAATAGAAGAATCATGTTATTATAATGCAGAAGTTGCGTTGGCTCATAAGCACTTTTTCCAGCATTTAAATGATTTGTGTCACCAAGCAATGTCAATCTCCAAGTACACCACTATAGCAGAACTTAGCGTGCAGACTGTGAGCACCAAGCAGGGCAGCGTCTACCCCGGTGTTTCCTCTGCTCCTTCTGGCCACATGTTGCAATGGAAGGCCGTACGATGTGCTTTCTCTGAGAATGGGTGTTTTATCCCACCTCCTTCGTGTTCCTCCTTTATTCAAGCTTTGGTAAAAGTAAAATATTGTCTGTTACAGTATTACTTTATTTTAGAAATTCGCTGTGTCTTTTTTTGTCAGAATTTATTTTGCTTCTATTAACACCCTGGTTACAAGCCACATGGATTTGGAAATCATTCTCCCTATCTCCTCCCAAATACTTCATTTCACTCTATGATGTTGAAGATCATGGCATTCCCCTCCTCCCAAGAATGCTATAAACAATGAGTTAGTTGAGGAAGTGAATTACCTTTGGTAGGATGAAATGAATTGATGTCTCTGTTTTTGCAAGGAAAAAAAATTAGTATTTATTTTATTTTTAATTGTGTGTGTGTGTGTGTGTGTGTGTGTGTGTGTGTGTGTGTGTGTGTTTACATGAATGCTGGTACCTGTGGAAGCTAGAGGAGGGTATTGGATCCCCTGGAGTTGAAGTGTTGGGTGACTGAGTTGGGAACCAAACTCTGGCCCTTTCCAAAAGCAGCAAGCCTTCTTCATCACTGGCCATCTCTCCAGCTGCTGTGAACCCCAGTGACAAAAATGGCATCTTAAAGCAACAGAGTTACAGATGATTTTGAAGATCATGTATTCTTACTCATCCCTTAGGAGGTGAGAGAATGTCATCAGGGGTAGGTAAGCTGCTCAGTGTCATCTCTTGGTATGGACAGAGATTGGCTCCTGTGTCTAGCACTCTCCTCACTTTTGGACACTGAATCCCTTCCAATGCTGTGTACACATTACTGTACCTTTTCTCATGGCAATGCTGGTTTTTGCTAATGTTAAAGTGAAGGCTTCTTTCCTTGACAGCAGCTGTGTCCAGAATTCTATGACTCCTGCTTTGTCTGGGCAGTTCCCATGTGTACCTGCTGTTCTGGTTGCTAACTGCTAATAGTCTGTATTCTTGACAGTAATCTGTCTTCAAGACAAATGATAGGTATCATTAGTTAGGAGGCACTGCCAAGACTTCACAAACAGCATATGCTTTTCACTTCCCCTCTATATATTAAAATCCTAGCCACCCTTAAGGGCAATGCCTAACTTCCAGTAACTGACAGAACCCTTCATCAGCTCCATAGCAAGTAGTTGCTTCTTGGATGTTATCTGCCAGTCTCTAATGCTGTATCATCTGGAACATTCCATAGTTTATTTCAATGTTTCCTGAGGGGACACTGCTTTGTTTTGTGTGTAGTTCTCTCTGAGGTTGGAGGATACCTTACGTCAACAAGATCTCCTAGTGGTGTGACACCTCCATACATCTTTAACTATTTCTAACCTACTTTCCTATTGGAAAAGGCCACATTCACATCCCCCAACACCACTTACAAGCCATACTTAAGACTGCACAGTCTCAATGGGGCAAGAGCTGGTTTTGCTTTGGTACCTTTTCTCTATGGCTTACCACCACTCATCCACCTGTGTTCCCCATGGCTACTAGTACAATAAATGACCTAAAAGAGTTATTGTAGGCATCTGACACAATGCAATATTTGTATTATAAATTAGAAGAAATGGAGATGCTGAAGTTAAGCTGAGAAGATTCCTGAAACTTGTTAGCAAACCTGGCTCTCTCTGCACTCTCACAATTTCAGAATCAATATACGTTGTAAAGGACAAAAGCAGCCAAGAAAGACAATGAGGTGTTCCCACCAACTTCACCTTATGCTGAGCTACAGAGTTAGTGACAACCAAGGACCTGCCTGTTGACCACAGTGGCCAGGCTTATGGTTTCTGCCATTTTACTTCCTTCCCTTCTTCTACTTGTTTCCTGTACTTCTTCCAAGAATCATAGCTAACACACTCTCAGTGACTTCCTGGGTGTCACTTTAAGATTTTATATGAGTTAGATAAATGAATACATGCCAGGAAACAGTAGACACTGCTTCCATGTAGCAGACAGAGAAACCAAGGCAAAGGATGGGCTAAGTCACGTGTTGAATTTAGAAAGGCAGTGCTGTGGATTCTGGATTTGAACTCAGGCAGTTTGATGTCATTACCCCTAACACCACAAGAGATGCTCTCTGTCATCCTGGAACTGATGTGGTCAGTTTCTCTGACTTGGGAAAATCTCTCATGGTTCTCCTACTCATTTGCATTTACAAGATAACACCAAGTGTTAAATTCACAATTATGTGTATCTGTTATTCTTCAAGGTTGTTTGATGACATATTTTTAGTTTTGATTCAACCCAGAGAGGTAAGTGCAGTGTGATGGTGTACAGACCTGTACAGGGAGGCAATTGTATGTAATCCATAGACAGGATAATGAGGTGGTTTAGAACACTGGTATCTCAAGGCTGAATTTCTTGGGTTCATCTCTTGGCTCTACTGCTTATTATCTGTGTCTGCAGACATTGCCAGATCTCCAACATGAGAGTAATACTAAGATATATCTCAGAAGGCTATTGTAAGACTTTGTAGCATAAAACATCTCATACTAAGACCTGAGCCCATTCTGAAATCCATTTTATTGATGATGTGAGTGCACTGTTTCTCAGACACAGAAGAAACTGCAGTAATCTTTAGTTTTTGATTATAGACATTGAAATCTAAATATAGACTGCCATTGAGCTGATGAGCAGGAAGCAGCAAGACCCGGGCCTGAGCAATGGATTAGGAACTCAGCTTTTTACCTCAGGTTTGCCCAACAAACACTATGCCACTCCAGATTTCATGGCAAACAAACACCAGAGGCACTTTGAGCAATAGAATTTGAAAATAAATTAATAAATAAATAACCTACTCCATTACAGAGAGAAATGTATAGCTGTCTATTTCCCTCAGTGACATTCAACTATTAAAGGAAATAATTCTGTTTTATTGGCTTCTTGTAATCAGTGCAATATGACCTTTACTGGATTAATTTTTCATTCTTTTGCTAACTAATTTACTCTAATAATGTGGTAAGATGCTTTATGGTGTAAAAACACCTTTGGGTATTGGGCTTGCTATAACAGCCTGCATAAAACCATTATAGTTGGATATATAGAAGGGGTAAAATCTTAAATACAAATTAGTAACCATGAGATGTGGAGAGATTATGTTAATGTTGGAAATTGGCCTCCTTTCTTTGTTAAAAGAGTCTCTCTCTCTTTGGCAGTAATCTTTCAAGGGAGATGTTTGGTTATTTTTGTCACCTTTACTTCTGCTATTTTTAGATATTTTCTTTTGCTTTGAAAACAAATCAGAGCAAGTCTAGCACAGGCCTGATGTTATTTTTTATGTAGTCCTGTAGAAGGCCCCAAGGCCTGCAACTATTCTGCCAACCTTGTTAGATGGTGAGCCCAATGCAAAGCAGCATGCATGTGACCTGCTTATTCTAAGAATCTAAATTGAGGGGCTTTACATAGTGGGTGATTAGGTTAGGGGTACTAAAATAATGGTGCTTTTCTCTAGCACTTGGAAGTTTTCAGTTTTTACATTTAGTCGGGTCTAGGTAGGAAACACTGTCCAGTGGGCAAGCACCAGGAATATCCTTGTATTTGTGTGGTAGTCTGGGTGTCCTCTAACTTCAGTCACCCTTTAAGCAGCCTCCAGAACGTTAAGTCAACTCTGTGGTTTTAAATTTCATTTCTTGGTCTCTTGATAATAAAGTGAACAGCAAGTGGGTTAGACTGTTCACGTAAACCAACACTGTTTTAAGCAGTTTTCATACAGAAATTTTAATCATCATGACTCTGTGAGGCAGGTCTAGGTATCTCGTCTTATAATGAGGGCAGGAGTGCTGAGGCATGGATTCTGTTTCAGGTGCTCTGGATAGGGACTGTCTTAATGCTTTAAGGGTCTAGCATATGGACTGAGAGAGCTCGGGCACTTTGCTCTTGTCTTCTCTGCATATTGTGTCTTGGTGATCACATTTTCAATCACTCCAATAGTCATCCCGAGTACCTGCTTTGAATTTAAATGTTCTCTCCTCCAGTTTCTCCTCTCCTACTAAACTCCATCTCAGTGTCATCTGTCTGCACCATACATCTCAAATGTAGCATCTCCTGTCGCCTCCAGATCTCTTACCTTCCCCACCACCCTTCCTTCTCCTAAGGAACAGCACTACCTCCCAGAGAGTTAGGCTGGAAGCTTACCCCTCTGTCCTACAGTTGGTCCTTGAGTAAGTCCCATCTGGTTTCTTTTAAAAAAATGTGTTGAAACATTTTCTCTCTCCTTTTATTTATTTATTTATTTATTTATTTATTTATTTTTTATTTTATTTTATTTTACAATACCATTCAGTTCTACATATCAACCACGGATTCCCCTGTTCTCCCCCCTCCTGCCCCCCTCCCCTTCCCCCCAGTCCACCCCCCATTTCCACCTCCTCCAGGGCCAGTAGCACAGACACTGAGAGAAACAATCAATGGGAGCTCTTGAAACTGAGAAGCTTTTGTAGAGCAAAGGATACGGTCAACAAGGCAAAGCGCCAGCCTACAGAATGGGAAAAAGTCTTCACCAACCCCACATCTGACAGAGGACTGATATCCAGAATATATAAGGAACTCAAGAAATTAGACATTAAAATGCCCAACAGTCCAATTAAGAAATGGGCGATAGAAATAAACAGAGAATTCTCAACAGAGGCAACTCAAATGGCTGAAAGACATTTAAGGAATTGCTCAACATCCCTAATTATCAGGGAAATGCAAATCAAAACAACTCTGAGATACCACCTTATACCTGTCAGAATGGCTAAGATCAAAAACACTGAAGACAGCTTATGCTGGAGAGGATATGGAGCTAGGGGAACTCTCCTCCACTGCTGGTGGGAATGCAAGCTTGTACAGCCACTTTGGAAATTAATATGGCACTTTCTTAGAAAATTGGATCTCCCCCAAGATCAGCTATGCCACTCTTAGGCATATACCCAAGGAATGCTCAATCATACCGCAAGAGCACTTGCTCAGCTATGTTCATATCAGCATTGTTTGTAATAGCCAGAACCTGGAAACAACCTAGATGCCCTTCAACTGAAGAATGGATAAATAAAATGTGGTACATATATACAATGGAATACTACTCAGCAAAGAAAAACAATGACATCATGTGGTTTGCAGGTAAATGGATGGAACTAGAAAATATCATCCTGAGTGAGGTAACCCAGACTCAGAAAGACAAACATGGTATGTATCCTCATAGGAGGATACTAGATGTGGAGCAAGGATGACTGGACTGCTACTCACATCACCAGGGAAGCTACTTGGAAAACAGGACCCCAAGAAAGACACGGGGATCGCCCAATGACGGAGAAATGGGTGAGATCTTCATGAACAGCCTGGATATAAGTGGGGGAAATGAAGGGCGAGGGTTGAGGGAAAGAGAGCTTGGGGGAGCAGAAGACCCCAGCTGGATCAACAACAGAGAGGGAGAACAAGGAATAGGAGACCATGATAAATGAAGACCACATGAGAATAGGAAGAAGCAAAGTGCTAGAGAGACCCACAGAAATCCACAAAGATACCCCCACAATAGACTGCTGGCAATGGTCGAGAGACAGCCCGAACTGACCCACTCTGATGATGGAATGGCCAAACACCCTAATTGTCATGATAGAAACCCCATCCAATGCCTGAGGGATCTGGAAGCAGAGATCCATGGCTAGGCCCCAGGTGGAGCTCCGGGAGTCCAATTGACGAGAAAGAGGAGGGTTTGTATGAGTAAGAATTGTTGAGACCAAGGTTGGATAAAGCACAGGGACAAATAGCCAAATGAATGGAAACACATGAACTATGAACCAATGGCTGAGGAGCCCCCAACTGGATCAGGCCCTCTGAATGGGTGAGACAGTTGATTGGCTTGATCTGTTTGGGAGGCATCCAGGCACTGGGACCGGGTCCTGTGCTCATTGCATGAGCTGGCTGTTTGAAGCCTGGGGCTTATGCAGGGTCGCTTGGCTTGGCCTGGGAGGAGGGGACTGGCTCTGCCTGGACTGAGTCTACCAGGTTGATCTCAGTTCTCTCTCCCTTTTATCTATCATAGTCTTAGTCTACACCCATCTCTCTCCACCTGTGGTCCCCATTATTTATCTCTGGTTCATTTTCCATGTTGTAAAAATCACCAAAACCTAGAATATTCCATCATTTGGACTTGTTATTTAAGTGACATCAATCTTAAATTGCTGTCTCTGAACTTAGAGCACAATTTTGCCATGGTGTACAGAGGCTGTGGCTAGAGTTTTCCTGCCTGGCCCACAGTCAGGATAAATCTCTTTCACCTGCCAGTCCCACAGCCGCTCAGACCCAACCAAGGAAACACAGAGACTTCTATTGCTTATAAACTGTATGGCCGTGGCAGGCTTCTTGCTAACTGTCCTTATATCTTAAGTTATCCATTTCCATAAATCTATACCTTGCCACATGGCTCGTGGCTTACCGGCATCTTTACATGCTGCTTGTCCTGGCGGTTGCTGGCTGGCAGGCAGTCTCCTTCTGCCTTCCTGCTCTTTTAATTCTCTCTGTTAGTCCCGCCTACTTCCTTCCTAGCCACTGGCCAATCAGTTCTTTATTAGCAACACATTTGCCATACAGAACATCCCACAGCAAGAGGCCTACATTATCTGACTTCTTATCTCTGCAGCACCTTGTATTAGTCAAAGTTTCCTAAAGAAAAGAAACGGGTACAACACACACACACACACACACACACACACACACACACACATATACGCACAAGCACACACACATATACACACATACATACAAGCACACACACAAGCACACACACACATGCACACACACACATGCACACACCAGCACACACAATTACACACACACATGCACACATAAGCACACACACACACACACACACACACACACACACACTTAAACCAGATTTATTAGAGTGGCTTATAGGCTCTTGTTCAGGCAGCACAGTGATGTCTGTCTCCCAATGAACAGGATAAGCATCCAGTAGTTGAAACACACACACTCTCTCTTTTTCCTTCTGTGTTTGTGTGCCTATGTATTTAAATCAAGGAAGTCATGAAGCTGAGAGGCAGTGGGTGGGTATAGCAGGAGATGGAAAGGGCAGTGAAGAGTGGAAATTATGTAAATACATGTATGTGTTCTCCAGACAAGACAGGTCTAATGCACATATGAACTCATAAAAACCATGGCAGCATGCACAGCGTCTGCATAGATTCAAGTCACACAGGGTTCTATTCCTCAGAGGGGAAAGTGGATGTGGGCTTCCACTTCTAGCCAAGAAGCTATTTGCAATTGACATCTGAATGCAAAAGGAAAATTAGTTTTTGCATTGGAGTCTCATTGGGTGTATTAACTACACCTCAGGCCAGCAGTAGTTGCCAACACAAACAGACTCACTGGTATTTCTGTGGGCCTTTTACCTCACATTGCTTTGTTTGACCTTTTTTTTTTTTTTTTTTTTTTCCTTCTTATTGGCCTTTTGCTTGTATGTTTTGGTGTCTGGTTTTGTATTTTTGTGGTTTTTTTATGTATGTGTATGTGAATTTCTTGTGTGTGTTTTTGTTTATTTGTCTGTTTTTTTAAAGAGAGAAAGAGAAAGAAAGATCAAGCAGCTAAGGAGGTGGGGAGGATCTGGGAGGAGCCGAGGGAAGAAAAAAGCATGATGAGAATATGTTTTATAACTTTTTTCAATAAAGAAAGAAACCTCATGCATGAAATTCACAATTTATAATAAAGAAGCAAGAAGGAAATTTTGATAGAAACAATAAGTACTCCATTCTCTCTAGCCACTTTATTTATGTTTTTGGCTATTTCTAGTGCCACGTTCTTACTACCTGTTCAACAAGAGGCCATCTTCCTTCATTATTTACAAGACTCATTTTTACAAGACTCAGCGACATTTTCTACTCACATCTCAGCATCGGCTTTTCTGCTCTTTCTCCTCTCCCAGCATCTTCATTCTTTCACACTGGCTTTCTTTTCAGCATGGTCAGGAAGGGTTTTAGGAGAGGCCTCCCTTGTGCTCATTCCCTCCAATATTTAAATGGTTAATTTTGCTTTGCAACTCTGCAATATAAACACATCTCATTTCTTTGTTGAAATTTTCTTCATATTACCTGTAATGTTCTAGTTGTCAAGTTCAACAAAATCTGTCACAAGAACTCTCAAGAACTATGCCCATGGTAGGTCACAGCTTTTTTTTTCCTTGAAACTCACCTATTGGCTTCCCAGGATCCTGACTTCCCTTTTCCTTGGTCTTTTCTCTCATTCTATGACCAGCATTTTACCATTTTCTTCATGGAATGTCTATTATCTTACTGTTGAATTAGTGTGCATTCCTTCATAATTAATCTTGCCCATTAGGCTTTTCCGTTCATATGGTCTTCCCTCTGAGATTTTATTTACTTCTAACTCAGCTTAAACTTCTCTCCCTTCTATATCAGTTCTACCTTTCATTTTAGTTTTTATGTCATCACGATCTTATGAGGCCTTCAGTTGGTCTAGTCATTATCTTTATCCTCCTTCCTAGTGTTCCCAGATTGTAATATATAACTTGCCACACAACAGCCACTCAATGAATGCTTGTACTGGATATGAACAGCCATCACCTAAATTCTAGATTGGTATGAGGAATGGTCACTAAATGCTGGCAATAGTCTCAACCAGGATCAGTTCTGACTAATTTTTACCAACCCTTATCACATGTAGGTCTTCCTACTTTTGCTGTCTAAACTTGTGCAGGAGAGGCAAGCTGGTTTTATCTTCTGAGACAATCCTGTTGAATCATCAGTTTTGCTAAAATCATCAAGAAAGAATCTGAGGTCCCATTAGTGCTTAGCAATAGAGAATGTGGTGTTTGTTTATCAATAGCTGGAGCAGATCTGAGAAGACAAAGGTAGACAAGTGTGTGGTGATCCTACTAACTCCTGGCCTATGAGATAAATACCTGTGCTGTTAATATTAATCGAAACCTGATTTTAGCTTCATAGTTCATCGCTCACACTTTCCTTTAACTAACACCAAGTTACTCATAATTCCTAATATTTTGCTTAGGCAAAACCCATTATTCATCAAACAAATCTTTCAACTTTCATGTTATGATTATTCACATGTTTTTCTGACTTAGAAACATAAAGCATTACCCCACTGTTGCCCTGTTAGCTCCTCTAATTTTCATTTTTCTCCACAAAGCCTTCCCAGAACATCTTACTCCAGAACATCTTACTCTAGAAGACAGGCACCTGGAGTCCTGGATCCAAGTTGTCTGGACTTTTATCATTCCAGCACACAGTCCTTTCAGATTTTTCTCAGGATATTTGGCTGAATTACTGAGTGAGTGTCTCTTGTAGTATCAGTTCTCTTTGTTTATACTCAGTTCTGTTTTAAGGGAGTCTTTGTGCCTAGCACATATGCAACTTGCTACTGTTTGGCTGCTCTGTGTAGTACTCTCCCTGGTTGCAGGATTGTTTGCCTAACAAACTACCTTTCTTATAGCAGGGATTCATAACAGGTTTTATTTAGTCATTACTTGGCCTAGAATATGTTTTATGATTTATTCATATCATTGTATTTAGTCCTTGTCAAAACCACAAGGTTTAAATACCTAATATTAAAATGTACAGATACTGTGAGGTTTAAGAAGAAGGAAGAAGAAACAAAAAGTTTGTTCAGAATTAGCAATGCTGATAGTAATTGCTGTACGCTTGGTTCAAATGAACAGAAGGGACATCAAAGGTGTCCCTGGAGAATGCATTGACATACTTGTTTCTGTAGATAATCAAACCCTGCTAACCAGAAGAGCTATTGCAGAGTACTGACTGTTTCTGGTCATTGGCCATTGTGACAAACAGATGCCAGGTCTCCCATGAACACACCCAGTATTCTCACCACAAGCCACAGCATTGCCAGACTGTTTCCATCAGAGAAATCCACTTGTGAAATTCAAGTTGTAGTTTTTATAGTGTGAACTAGGACTTAACTCTTCCAAGAGATAATTATTCTCTTTCTCCAGTGTTCTGAGCATCAGGAGAACTAAAACACTTCATGGTTCTTAATTGAAATGGATTCTGATGGATATCTGTGGGCCTGCATCACAGATCAACTTGCACTTGGGTGTAATATATCTAAGTCAAAAGCAATCCTTGAGAAGAATTCAGACTTGGAGATGGTCATAAACCTCTGTCCCTTCTTAGATAACTGCAAAATGTTCATGAAGAGACTCAAAATCTTTAGAAGACTTCCTAGAGCAAATACAACCTGAACAATGCAAGAGTGCCAAAGCCTATCTGTGTCTACAGGATGCCCTGAAATACTTCACAAAGGTGCAATTTAACTGCAGCCATCATGGATCCCCACTTGGGGGCACCAAAATGATGCCTCTGTTTTCTTTATTTCTCATGGATGGATTATTTTACAATGATTCTGTATGCAATTATTTTAGTATGAGGACAAGTTGGTAATGGTTTATATTTATCATTTATTCAAACAGCTTGATTTTAATGCCTGTTATCTCTCTATTAATGAACTAGAAACTGGCTGCTTCCAATACTGGGTCATGTCCTCCTGATGGGTAGAACACTGGGCCAGGAATCAGCCTTCTCAGGAGCCAGAATGGAATCAGTGTTTCAGGGACCTCGGAGGTTAAAAACTGACCTCCTGCTAATTCACAAATATCCTCTACAATGCCCCTGGCAAGCAATCATCCACTTCCAGGTCTGGGGGACTGCTGGGTAATTGTGTGATTAAGCAAACTGCTTAGAAATACATTATAGAATCATAGGGTAACAGAGTAGAAAAGGACCTTAGAGATGAGCAAGCCAACCCTTGACTCAAAGATGTAGGCTAGCAAGGTCAAGTGACTCACTCACATCTGAAGGTTAGCAGAGCAGCCAGAACTATGCTTTTGAGAGCCTGAGTCAACTGATCATGCCAGCACTATACTTCTCTGTTGGTTAAACTGTAATGGCAACTATGAATAGAAAATGAAGAGGAGCCATTGCACACCAAGGATGCTGGACAAAATATTCTGATTATGGAGTTACGGCGTGGCCTGGTGGTAAGAGGGAAGTAGCTACAGTTGTAGATTCAGTTAGAAATTAATCAAGTCAAGCAATGCATTCCAATCCTAAATTGTGTCATGCACGAAAATAATATTGCTTTAGGGACCATTTTCAGGAGAATGGTGGTAGCAATCACTAGAGTTGAACAAGAAATACTTATCTTCCCAATGTTATTGACTTGCCCCCAGGATTAGAGGAGTTCACTCATTAATCCACACTATTCATTTGGGTTTCACTTTTTGGTTCATTTTTTTTTTCAGGCTTATCTCATAGATATAAGTAACTTTTAAAATACACGTATCTCCCCATCGAACTGAGATACTGTCAGCTGTAGCTCCTTATTTGAACAGCTTGAGGACTAATTTGAATCGCACTTCACTTGTGGGTGTTCCAAAAGCTTGTGCTATCTCAGGGAGTTGCCTTGTGGAGACATTAAAGATGTTTTTCAAATGAAGCACATCAAGATTCTCTAAATTACATATGGTTTGATCTAGGAAAGGACAATTGGAGCCTTCATTAAAATAGATTTATTCCAACTGCATGTATGGAAATAAATTTTCTTGAGATAACTTGGTCTATGCCCATCCAGATTGTAGCATTTCCCTAGTTTCTAAATTAAATGTTTCTACATGTGAATCTTGGCTCTCTGTTGGAATATATTAAAAGGCTTAGTCATCATTATTTTCAGTACCCTAGAATTGAGTCAGGTTTCTCAGGAGCTTGGAAGTGTGGAGTCTCACTTTGATTTTGTTCACTTTCAATTGTCTTCTCCTCCTCTCCCGTGTTTCTGCTTGTCCTTTCTTTCATCTATTTTAGCCTCAGTTCAGAACTATACTAGTGTCTGTTGCATAGAAACTTGGTGCTCTCCGCACTGTTGCCTTTAACTGTTAAGTCTTTCTGGAGTAGAAGGAAGAAATTCCTGCTTTAAAGGGGGAAATTTTCTATACTGTTTCATTTCAATAAACAATCACAAGAAAATTCTTCTTAGGTTGACTTTTAAATTAGGAGAAAAATCACAAAAAGATTCAGTAGCTTAACCAATGTCACCAGGATGATAAATACTAGAGCTGTGGGTTCATGCTGGGCTTTTCCCACTCTGAGGCCCATGCATCTGATATCATATCATGCCTCTGCCATAAGCTTGATTTAGGTCAACAACAGACCACTTTAAAACACAGACAAACAAAACCGCACCCATCTCACAATTTATCCAAGAAATATGTAAGAAATGCTTTGTACTTCCCTTCTCCCATGAAACAGTTCCACTTAATCATCTGAATCATATGCTGCTATTTACTCCTACCTTTGGTCACATAAGAGCATGATGATTGCTAACAAGAATGAAAACTCAGCAAAGCACATTATCTATGCTATAGTCATCTAAGCTCAAATGAAGTATAAGAACAAAATTAACATTCAATGTATGGATGAGCATGGCTTTACTAAGAGAATAAAAAGGACTGCATATGAGATCCAGCCAAGTCTATTCACTTTATACAGTAACTGGGACCCAGTGGAAAGTTAAAATGTCACAGTATACAAAAACTGTTATTGGTGAAATTATTAAGGCCACTTCACGTAGTTAAAAGGAGGTTTATTTTGTGGGTAACTTACAAGTGAAGGGATAGGTTGCAGGGTCTGGGAAAGGTGTAGCGCAGTCCGGGGGTGTTCTCTGGAGAACTCTGTTCTGTCTACCTTCAGTGTCCTGGGTCCAGGAACCAAGAGAGCCGGTCATCCGGATCTCGGGTCTTCAGGGTCATTTCTCGGCCCTGCCTTGTAGGCGTGACAGTTACTAAAGCCTTAATGGGGGCAGGGTTGGAACTTACAGATCAAAGCTGGAATGGCTACCCACTACAAACTGTTATTACTATTGGATGCTTTTGGTTAAATTATGAACGCATATCATACTGATAATGGGACAACAATTTTATTTTGAATTTGTGTTATTTTTACTTTGTTGATTTGTATTAATTTTATTTTGACCATTCATTTATTAGCACAAGCTCTTCAGACTTAGAATTCAGTTGGAATCTCGAAACCAAAATGCTGACTGAAACAAGTTGAAAACCATCGTCTCATCTACAAAAACGTGAATCAAAAAAAATTAATGTGCCAAATTTATCAGCACTATGTTTCACACGTGATATACTCTAATTAATAGGTGTTGTGATGGTTTTATCTACCTTTCTAGAATATAAGCATTTTGGAGGCAAGATATACATCTCAAACAGCATTGCACTCTGCATGGCACCACGGCACGATGGAGATGAAATGCACTGAACATTGATCATAGTTTTCTAGCATGTTGTACATGTGGAAAAGCCCTGTGCATTGTATAATCTAGCTCTGCATTACCATAATGGATATCAATTATTGCTGAAAAGCACCTCCTATATCATTTGTGTCCCATTTAGAAAAGGGCTTGGTCAGAACAATAATTTTAAATTGCAGTTACTATTATCTTATGTAGGGACATGTTAAGTGAAAGGGATGTATCTGGATTGGATAAATAATAATCTTGCTGATCGGCTGGAAGTTTCTGGAAGTTCATCTGTGTGTCCTGACTTTTGATCACTATACTTGACACAGTGTTGTAGATGAATTTCTAAATGGTTTTATTAAATAAAAAACACTGAGCCAGATATATGGGTGAAAGTCTGGGAGAGATCAGGGAAATAGGGAAAGCCACCAGCCAACCTTACCTCACCAATTCTGCAGCTTCCAAATGAGAGTTACTTCCTGTCTACCCACACCTTTATGCCTTGCTATTCTGCCATCTGATTTGCTCTCTCCGTTCAGCTACATCACTTCCTCTTCCTACCCAGCTCTGTCACTTCCTGTCTGTCTGTACAGACCTTCAGACCTTCATGGTTAACTTGTTTTGCAATTTAAGGCCTGTGTTCTGTTTCCAGTGTGGTCTTAAACACACAGAGACCCTGCCTGCCAAGTGATAGGATAAAAGGCGTGTGCTAACATTGCATGACTTCTGTGTTGTGGCTGGCTTTTTCCTCTGATCTTCAGGCAAGCTTTATTTATTAAAGCACAAATAAAATATCACCACATTTCAGCACAAATAAAATATCACCACACAGGGTCCTATTGGTTTTCTCACACTGTCCAACTAGAGGAAACACAGATTTCAGTCTTGCCACAGGTTTTCTGGTACTCTACTTGTCCTGTAGTTCAGGAGGTAAGGACTGTGCTTGTTTTAATGTGGAGGTTACAGACTGCAACAGATACTCTTTTAGCATTTTCCTACTCTTGTTTGGGAACCATCAAACTGATTCATTTCCAGATGCAGAAAACACTATTTTTCTCTGCCTGTGCAAAACTGTACTGGTGGGGGTACATTCCCTAAAGATATCACATTGAACTCTTTCTTTTTAAGAGATTCCATTGAAGCCAAATAAGAATAATTGCTAGGCTTTCTTTTTGCCTGTTTTAAAGGGGAAAATGTACCCTAACTTATGTTAAAGAGTTATGAATAGCTTAGCTAATAGAAAGAGGGTGAGCCAAATCAACAAAGAGGTCTAACCACGGGACCTGAGCGGAAGCCTATGTGCTGGAATAGAGAAAAGGACTCAGACGATCCCTCCAGTAGCTTTTTTCTACTATAACAAAATGTAGTCCTGCTTGTCAGCCCATCTGTATTTTCTCTTCATCTAATAAACTAGCTAGTCCAGAGCTGCAAAGGAACATTGTAATATTGACAATGTTGCTGGAAATCCGTGTGCTTTAGAATGAATTAACTTTTGCTGCACTGCTGAACATATGAAGAAAAATTGGCTCAACAGAAAAAAAAATCACTTTACCCTCCCTCCCCCTTTTAGCTGATGGGACTCTGTACTGCAATCAAAATGAATAGGATCTGATACAGAAGGTGGTGGGTTTGTTGGTGCTGAAGACGCCCATTTTGACACACCCTCAGGCTATAATACATTACAGAGCTCCAAGAAATGTCTGAGCCAGTTTCTGGCTGGTGTGAATGGAGTCCCAGGTAAACTGTTGTGAAATAAGCAAGTTCAGGTGCTACAGAGGTTAATGTGATGGTAATTGTGTCCACACTAAAGCAAAGGAACACTATGCCTTTGTTTTAGTTTAATGTCCACATTCAATGACTCTAACAATACATTCTTCCAGCAGGTTCTCAGGGCTAGTTGAGGATAGATTGCATTCTTCTATTAATTTTCCATTCCAAACCTCTCAAGATGTCTATTAAAGAGAACATGCTGGGATTGACTTGCGTTTTAGATTTACTCCTATATGTAATTTCACAATAAAGTGATTTAGTTCTTATCTTCTCTAAGTCCTCACATTGAGTTTCATTTCACTCAACAAAGTCTTTAAGTGATCTCCAATTAATAGAACACAAACACACATACACACACGCACATATCTTTATACACTTTTTTTTAGGCTATGATAATTAATAGTATCTAAAGTATTTCAATAACCATGTTATTAGGTAAGATGTCTTATAAGCATTATCTTTTAAAACTATTATTGTGTTCATGCATATTGTGGGTACAGTTGATATGTGTATAAAATATGTCTTTTTAAACATTAAAAAAACATTTTGATTAACAGGCATGATGATGCATACTTATGAGATATGGTATGACATTTCTGTGTATGTAGACAGTGTTCATAGATCAAATCACAATTAACATTTCCATCTTACATTGTGCTGCATGCCACCAGGTTCTCATACCTGGACTCTAGCTCCTGGGGCTTTTTCTCTGACAACCACAGATACTGCTGCTGTCTGCGAGGTGCCTGGGCTGGGGACCAGGCCCCTTTGCTTTGTCCCTACTCCTGCCTCCCCATCCCAGCAGTCTCCAGTTTGCCCCTACAGCATCCTCAGGACCTCGCTGCAATTCGCTTTCTCCTGATTCCCCAGTGGCAACTGAAATCAACTCTAATCATTGAAATCAGGAGGAAACCACGAAATTAGTGTTTTAGAGAACAGAAAAGGAATTGTTTGTCTGAAAGGATCTTAAACTGAACTGCTGGATATTTGAAGCTGTAATTTTTGGCAAAAAAAAAAAAAAACCCCAAAAAAACACCTATATTGAAAAGCTTTATAGAATTGTGTAAGGAATGGAACCTGCCATTTTGAAGCAGACAGGGAAAGTTTTTTTTTTTTTT